>JAWQFJ010032982.1:20000-22500 GCA_034096865.1 Theodoxus fluviatilis
TACATAGTGACTTGTTCTTGCTTCAAGGTCAAGGTCGCAGGGGCCATAAATGTTGTCTAAAAACAGCCATTTTTCACATTTTCTCAATTTTCTCTGAAGTTTTTTAGATTGGATACCTGACCTATACATGGTATAAAGGGCAAAGTAAGCCCTATTTTTTGATACCAGTTTGGTTGACCTTGCTTCAAGGTCAAGGTCATTGGAGCTCTTTAAAGTTGGATTGTATACATATTTTGAAGTGATCTTGACCCTGAACTATAAAAGATAACTGTTTCAAACTTAATAATTATGTGGGGCACATGTTATAATTTCATCATGAGACACATTTGGTCACATATCATCAAGGTCAAGGTCACTTTGACCCTAATGAAATGTGACCAAAATGGGGTAGTGAACCACTAAAAGTGACCATATCTCATGGTAGAAAGTGCCAATAAGCACCATTGTGCTTCCTATGTCTTAAATTAACAGCTTTGTGTTGCATGAGCTTGGGTCAAGGTCACATGTATTTTGGTAGGAAAAATGTGAAAAGCATTTCTTAGTGTATGATGTCATTGCTAGGTGTAGCTGTTTGACCTTGACCTTGAGGGGCACCTGAAGGTCAAGGTCATGTAAAGGTCAAGGTGTAATCATGTGAGTCGTATGGGCTTTGCTCTTCTTGTTATTATTATTATTATTATCATCATTATTATCATCCATGTGTTTACATTGCAGACACTTCTGGAGTTGCAGAGGAAATGCCACACCACGATGAAAACTACGAAACAAGAGGCTCTAGAGGTACCAGTTTGCTTGTATCCGGAGGTATCTCTCATCAAACCTCTCTGTGTGGTATCCGTGTCCTGCTGGGATGGGAAGTCAGTGTACGATTGTTCAACGACAGGACGATCCCGTTTGACTCGGCACAAGTAGGCAGTGGTCCTCTGCAGTAAATGGCTGATTTACCTTTCACTTATTCATGCCTTGGCAGCAGTTCCAAGATTATATTACTGTCACAAAAAATACAGACTGACAAACGAAGATTTCAATCACTATTCCTGTGTTGAAGAACATCCAGCAGATACAAGAAATGACTTTAAAACTTTTATTACCTCTTCTTAGTTAGTACACCACGACCTACACGGAGGTTTACTGCCTTCTCCTTCAACAGTACACACACACATACACACACATACAAAAGCATACACGCTAGCGCACACACACACACGTACACACACACACACAAGCACACGCACACGCACACACAGAAACACACGCACACACACTCACAGACAAACAAAAGAACACACCCACACACAAACACATACACACACACACAAACACACACGCTGGCGCACACATACACACACACACACGCACACACACACACACACGCACACACACACAAGCGTGTATACTTGCGTGTGTGTGTATACGTGCATATATATGTGTGCGTGCGTATGTATATGTGTGCGTGCGTGTGCATGTGTGTGTGTATGTTTGTTTTATGTGTGTATGTGTGTGTATGCATATGTGTAAATGTATTTGTATATATGTGTGTGTGTGCGTGTGTGTATGTGTGCGTGTATGTGTGTGTATGCATATGTGTAAATGTATATGAATGGGTGTGTGAGTGCGTGTACGTACGTACGTGTGTTTGTGTTTCTTTCATGCTTTATACAGAAATGTAGAAATCGGTTACGCCATTTGTTTAACTAAATTGCAAAATGTATCGTATTTCTCTTGATTTTGATTGTTAAAGCGGTGTGAGCCAGCCTTCCTTTTCTAAATGGCGCTTTATAAATAAAATCAGAATTGATAATTGATTATTAATATTATCATTGCCCGTGTACGTGTCTTTACATTGCAGACGCTTCTGAAGTTCTAGAGGGAAAGCCACAACACGATGGACAACACAAGAAAAGAGGCTCCAGAGGTACCAGTATGCTTGTATCTGGAGGTATCTCTCATCAAACCTCTCTGTGTAGTATCCGTGTACTGCAGGGGCGGGACGTCAATGTGCTGACTTACCTTTCACTTATTCATGCCTTGACAGCAGTTCCAAGATTTCTTTTCTTCTTATCAGCTATCTTCTACATACACTTCTACTTTTGTCCGCCCTCCAGTAAGTTTTATTTGTGCGCCTGATGAAGGCTTTTGTATTATACGCGGCCATCAAAACCTCACCGAGTTTTAGACTTTTATTCTAGTGCCGTGGCAGTCCCTTGTTTTTGACAATTACATACACTTAGTTTACATGAGGGATGTAGAAGGTAAACGGCATTGAGTGGGAGATGGACATTTTGTCTGTGTGGTAATAATCAAAACAACAATTTCTCTAGGGTAACGCAAACCAAGCCTTCAATCAATATTCCAGAATTCGAGAACACCCAGCAGAGATAACAAGAAGTCACTTTTCACCTTTCATGATCCCTTCAAAGTCACCACTCCACGACCTACATGGAGGTTAACTGCCATGTTCCTGAGCAAATAACACACACACGCACGCACGCACACACGA
>JAWQFJ010032983.1:0-17500 GCA_034096865.1 Theodoxus fluviatilis
GGCTCCTGCCTGCACTGACCAAGGTCAGGATTGTTGTATGAGCAGAAGAGGAAGGAGGCATTGTCGTTAAAAGAAATCTCACTCTCAAACTCACTGCTATCAAGAACGACACAAAGACTGAAGTCGTCCGGTTCCATTTTTCTGCTGTACGTCTGCAGAGCCTCCACTGAACACACATCACTGTGTGCCTAGGACACAATACTTAGTATTCACTCCCTCCATTCCAGGTAAATGTCATCGAGACTGAGGTCTACACATTTCTACCATGGGGTCATCTACCTTGACCACTGGTATCCCAAGGATGCATTTCCTCTGCTGTGACACTGAAAGATGAAAATCTCCCAGCACGAGTTATGAAGTAAACGCGCTATTTTTAATACGGTTGCAGAGAAATCATAAAACAAGACTGTAGCCTATATATAGCCTCGTTAACCTCGGTGGTGAAAAAAATAAAACCGCTCAATGGGACAAACATGTCATGTGTCACTGAGTCAATTCACTCAAGTCTCAGTCATTTTAGTGAGGTCTGTTCGTGGGAAATCTCAGCAACAACCAGGACTGAATGCACTGCTGGTGTCGCCATGATGGTGGTGCTTTTCACGCCTGACTAGGGAAGACTGGGATCTTGCCTTTGAGACCAGGAAACGAGACGGAGTCTTTTATACAGATGCAGGCTGCCACTAGACATTCGTGACGTACTTCGCCATGTCCCCTTCGTTCATGGAATAATGAAATAATTTGGAGTGGTAGGCTTTGAAAAGAATTTTTTTAATAATAAGAAACTAGTTGGTTTACCTCTCTCCACCTTTTCCCGTCTCCACCTTTTTCGGTCTCCACCTTTTCCCGTCTCCACCTTTTCCCGTCTCCACCTTTTCCCGTCTCCACCTTTTCCCATCTCCACCTTTTCCCGTGTCCACCTATTCCCGTGTCCACCTTTTCCCGTGTCCACCTTTTCCCGTCTCCACCTTTTCCCGTCTCCACCTTTTCCCGTCTCCACCTTTTCCCGTCTCCACCTTTTCCCGTCTCCACCTTTTCCCGTCTCCACCTTTTCGTCGTCTCCACCTTTTCCCGTCTCCACCTTTTCCCGTCTCCACCTTTTCCCGTCTCCACCTTTTCCCGTCTCCACCTCCCCTCCCCCCCCCCCCTCCCTCCCATTCACCAAACATCAACGCGAGATGAGATTAGCTGAGCTCGGAGCCGTAAAACCTCGTGCAACACGAAGCACACGTTGGAGCCGAGTTGCCTCCCTTTGCCGTCAACAGTCCCATGACAAAAAAATTCCAGAGGAAATATCTCCGGAACGGTCGGAGGTACGCCTTCGAAAACGCGACGACTACCCCCATCCAGTCACGGGGGAGAGACATGCCAAATTTCGCGGAGATCAGTGCACGAGCGGCCGAGCGCATAGAGCGGACATAGATGCGGAGAAACCGTTTGTGTTTTCTATATATAGATGAGTTAAACTATTAGAGGCAATATCAGTCTACCAGGAAGAATCCAGATGTAACAGTTAACACATAGCAGCTACTGCACGATACTCCTCTTCTGAGCTGGAACCCAATGTTACGCGCTTTCAGACAGAAGATGTGTGCCACAGAGCAGTGCATGTCCCTAATGAAGGGAAATAATAGGCCTCTGCTCGGATAGCGGTTGATCTATTCTCTACTCTTTTTCGGCTGCAACAAGTTGACATGCGTTTAACAGGTTCGAAGATGTGAGCAACATATTCTGTACACAAGGGCGTCTACCTACAAATCCATTCTAGAAACAATTGCAACTCTGTGTGCATGCAGCGCCAGGCCAGGTCTGGGGACCAAGGCCAAGTGAACTTCCTTGGAGCTAGTCAGAGCTGGTGGTAAGAAAGGGCTGCGCTGAACTGCATCGGTACTAGCTCCGCCGTTGAGTGTCTGTTGTATGTCTTCTGAGTGTCTGTACACTGGACCTCCTTATGTCCCACATTTTCAAAATGCGTCTGTTGTGCTGGACTCTGGTCTAACGTTTGTCATGTCGCGTGTGAGAGAGTTGAGAAGTCAGTTGATGGAAAGAGCAACAGCACCACACAGTACTGACCATTAAGAGTACTTGCGTTTTCTCTGATTGATGTCTAATTAACATTACTTGTCAGACGCATCCGCACTCCCAACCTCTTTCTTATCTAAAGAGTAAAATGTCATGCTTTGTTACGATACATTACACTTCTTGAGACCTTATCAACTGCAGTTTTCCTCTCGACGATCCATAGCATAGTGGATATACATAGTCACGTTATTATCATAGTTATAGGGGACATCAGTTGGAAAATATTTATTCCTGCATTCAGATGTTGTCCCAGAAATTTTTTCGTAAGTCATCATAGTGTATACAGTTTACCAAAAAGTGGTTTTCATCTTCATTTTCTCGACAAAAGGGGCATTTCGGGTCATTGCACAGTGGAGTAAAACGGCGCCTATTTTTCTTCAGGTTGTTGACACCAAACCTAAATCTTGAATAAGCATCACGAAACTTTTAATTGTTATAACATGCAGGTACTGTTCTTCTCCGAAGAAATTTTGAACGAAGCGAAGGGAAATACTAGGGCTCTGCTCAGATAGCGGTTGATCTATTCTCTGCTCTTTTTTGGCTGCAACAAATTGACATGCGTTTAACAGGTTCGAAGATGTGAGCAACACGTTCTGTACACAAGGGCGTCTGCCTACAAATCCATTCTAGAAACAATTGCAACTCTGTGTGCATGCAGCGTCAGGCCAGGTCTGGGGACCAAGGCCAAGTGGACTTCCTTGGAGCTAGCGAGGGCCCCTAGTCAGAGCTGGTGGTAAGAAAGGGCTGCGCTGAACTGCCTCGGTACTAGCTCCGCCGTTGAGTGTCTGTTGTCTGTCTTCTGAGTGTCTGTACACTGGACCTCCTTATGTCCCACATTTTCTAAATGCTTCTGTTGTGCTGGACTGTGGTCTATCGTTGCACAGGTCGGGTTTGAGAGAGTTGAGAAGTCAGTTGATGGAAAGGGCAACAGCACCACACAGTTCTGACCATTAGGAGCATTTGCGTTTTCCCTGTTTGATGTCTGATTAACATTACGTGTCAGTAACATCCACACTCTCAACCTCTTTCTTATGTAAAGGGTAAAATGTCATGCTTTGTTACGATACATTATACTTCTTGAGAGCTTTTCACATCAATAACTTGATTTGATCATTACGTCAGAGCAAAAGGCTCATGACCCGTGTAATACAACCGTCACTGTGTCTGTCTCCCTTACTGGGTCTGACTTCAGCTGTCAGTGACGGGACCTGCTGTGGAGGCCGTGGTATGGAGAAAGGCTGCCTCTCCACCTCATCTAGGCTGACGTCATGAGCAGATCTTCGTGTCTTTCTGTGTTGCATGTACAGTTTTTGTACTGAGAAAAATATGCCAGAACTTCTTTTTTGAAGTAAGTAGAACTGGTCACAGTTTTCTTTCCACCCGAAATTGAAAGAAGTAGCACACCGCGGGTCCTGCTGTTGATGCTGGGAGGAAGGCTGGGTTGGCATCTACAGTTTCTGATTGACACAAGCGTCAGGCGCTGCATGGCACCAACAATCCTTTGTGTCACCTTTCTGCTTCTAGCAGTACACAGTGCTCCACACTGTGAATTCATTTGTTTCTAATGAAACAGTGAGGTGCGCATCAAGAAAACTAGGCGTGCTCAAGATTATGTGGCATCCGTTCTGCCCTCCAAGATGGAGCTCTGTACACCGTTAGTGGCCATCTCTCTCACGCATCGTCTTCTTTCCATCTTGCAAAGTGCAGTGGTGGTGTCGCCATGCTTCCTTGTAAAGAAAATGCAAGGGCGGGATGACCCAAGCTCTGTTGATCCAGACCCTGAGAAGATTGTTGTCTTTCGTCATGAACGTTCAGAAAATGGGAATGAATCGATTCTCCACAAGGTTTGTGTCACAGCTTGTTTGGGGTGTCACATGTGTAGGATTTTTTTAATCTCTGAGTAAGGACTGATTAGTCGCTACGACCCGTCTTACGCTGTTTGTCGTCGTCCGCGTGTTGCACAGTTGTGTTTGCCACAAACTCCGTTTCTCATTTGATAAAGCCATGGACTCAGTTGCCAACAAAAGCTTTCCAAATACAAGGAGAGCTCGTGAGCCAACAGTGTATGTTTGCTTACGGTATTTTTGCTCCGTTTTTCCTTTGCGTAGTTGCATGGGTCCGAAGAGGAAAGGAACAATTCTTCACAACGTCGGAAACCATAGTGACGTGTGTGGAGGACGTCTGTGAGAGTGGAATCGCTAAATGAATGTCCCACTGCTGTTGTGACCCGAGATCCTTGTCTCGTGAAATTATTTTATTTTTACCAACTGTCCTTTGGGCTTACTTCGCAGGCAGAAACATGAAAGGAAAGGAAAATAACCCTACAGCTCTGGGCTTCCTTACACAAGACTTTGCATTATTAATCCAAGCGAAACGAAACAAGCAAAACATTTCGCGGGCTGAAATTGAATCAGAAATCAAATACATCTACTTTGACATCAAAGCTAAAACGCAGGGAAAGTTCAATTCTGTCCTGCCACTCAGAAGAAAGCAAACATTTTCACCCTGAAGCCCTATGAATACCCTAGCTGTGTCAGGCTACGCCAAACCAACAGACATCTCAAAACCAGACAGTGACATCTTCAGACACAAGCAGTGAGTGAAAATATTACTTCCCTGTGCAAGGTGGGAAAGGTTTCACGAAGCTGGCGGTGAAGTCAAGACAACTTATAAAGCGACGACAACAGCCAAGTGGTACTCACCGTCTGAAATATAAAGAAGAAACAAAACACATCAAGTCCAGATCAGTAATGAAACTAATTGGATAGAGAGAGAGAGAGAGAGAGAGAGAGAGAGAGAGAGAGAGAGAGAGAGAGAGAGAGAGAGACAGACAGACACGCATACACACAGACAGACAGACAGACAGACACACAGACAGACTGACAGACACACACACACACACACACACACACACACACACACACACACACACACACACACACACACACACACACACACACACACACACGGTAGGACACAAATGCTGACATGCACACAAACCGACAGGCAGACACTAAAACAGACGGACACAAATAAAGGCAGACAGATGGACAGACAGACAGACAGGCAGACACACTGACAGACAAGCAGATGGACTGACGGATACACGGATGGTCGGACAGACAGACAGAATAGCTGTACACAAAGTTACTATCAGGCATCAATAAGTCAATGTAACTACAACCCTAATGATTCTCATACAGTCTGGAGTTAGATCGATTTTACTGATACAGTGATTCTTGCACAACAGTAGTTCATGGTATTGTCCTTGTTGTAGTGATAAAAGTGAAGCATGCAATCCAAGATTACTTTGACTGGGAAGAAAATACAACATGGCGCCCTGTGGCCGAGTGGTCAGCACGCTTGACCTGCACTTGCTTGCAGCTGCTGGGTTACGCGTTCGAAACAGCGTGGCTCCCAGAGTGGCATCCTTGAGCAAGGCGTGTAACTCACATTGTTTCTCAATCAGGAGTGAAACCGGGCACTTGTAACTGTAGCGATGGGGCACGTTACAACACTGTACCATTGTCTGTGACCGTGAGCCAGCATCAGGGTGGAATACTCCACAGGAAGTGGGGTTGCTGCTGGTACCTGACTGTGTGTTTCTTGTCTGTCACTTTGTGTGTCGTCAGGTGCCAGTGAACGACTGATTATGCGGCCCAGTGATCAGTGGGTAAAATACAAAGCGGTCTGAGGTAAACACATGGGAGATTAGTCCCAATTCAAAACCACACCTTACACTTTACATATACTTCTTACAATACCACTCAGTACCTACCCGCTCCCTACACTTCTACACTCATTCCCAGACCCTATCACCACACCCTCCAGTAAAGTCTCCCCCGCCAACCCTATTCTACAAAGAAGCCCTCACTGTACGACATTAGGCCCCGGCCATCCCTTGTTGGGGGGTGGGACCAGCATAGGGGGAGGGGGAGGAACATGGTATTTTGTTAGGCGAAGCACGCCTTGGATTGTGTTGAATATGCATGAATAGGACACTGTAGCTGTGGTAAAAATCATCAACCATCTTTGAGTAGGAACCTAACGGTTCAGACGTTCTCCACGTAAATGTGAAATGGATAGATGACCTTCATTCCTGACTCCACCTCAGTGAGACTGACGGTGAGCTCGAAGCCCGAACTGTGATGCACAGAGGCTGTTGCGAAGCGGACATGCGACGGCTGTAGCTGCGGGCGATGCGCTTCTGCTCGAGGTTGCACAGCCACCGCTCCTCGAACGCCCTGATGTCCTGGGGAACAAACGATCGAGCGCCTGGCACTGTGGTCTGATGCCAGGAATTCCCAGTGCTCTGGTCATTGAATGCACCATGACTAATTGTAGAATATAAAAAGGGAAATACAAATCTTTGATTTCCAGTCTTGGGGTGTGCACTACACTCACATGTCTAGAGCATTTGCTTCTTTTCCTTTGTTTATCTCATATTCCTCCTCGTAGTGTCTGAAGCTGAGGATACAACACTGAAGGTTTTCGGTGCAGCTAGACTTACACTCTTCGTCACGAAACATTCAACAGTTGTCTGTGGGTTTTTTTCTATTATAAAATAAGAAGAGTAGTGCAGGACAAGAACCAAAATATGCACTTAACTGCAAAGACAGAAAGAAGAAGGCATGTTTCCAGAGCAAGGTCTAACCATGGCCTACTTTGTGTGCACTGCTTTCCTCGCACAGAGCGATTTCGCCCACTTGATGCCACTGCAAACGCAGGTTTTACTATGGAGAGATTGCCTTCACAAGGGAAATGTATCGGAAATTCTGGGCGAGAGAGGAATATGCGCAACACGCAAAGTGGAGTGTTGTGGAGGACGGTTTGAAAAGGTCCTGCCATTGGCTTGACGTCCTCAGAGTCAGAGTGACAGAGACAACAGGGGATCTCCGTGTTTGCCTGGCGTGTTGGGACGTCTACAACACAGTAATGCTGTGGATATGAGAAGGAACAGAGTGATTCAAGTGTGACACATAGGAGAGAGCTAAGCATCACAAATACGAACTACTCGTCTCTAGTCTCGTCAGGTCAACTCCTTGAGGCGACTGCGTGCGATCCTCTTCGTCAAAGTCCCTTGGGCAATGGAAGTGACTCGTGGGAGGACTGGTCAAAGAGACAACGTCTTTGGTTCCCTTTTCAATGTTCCGTCCATGTTGTAGCCAAGACCGTTTCTGTGGAGGCCGAGAGAAAGTGGCACAGGAGAGAGGGACACTGGGACTGATCACTCAGGGCTCGGGGAAGACGGAGACCGTCAGAGAAGTGCAGCGCTGCCTCCAGCTCAGAGGGGATCGACTGCTGTGAGTTTATAAATGAACAAATGGCTTGCACTGGTTGGCTAACATAGGAGTCATTCACAATTCGTCGTGGAAAACTGCACAAGTGATGGACACATGATACGGTCAATCACATATATCATGTAAATATAGACATGACGACTAAATATCTGGGTCGGGGTAAGCTTGCTGTTTTCATCTACCATATCTCTACCATTTGAGGACCATCGTCTGTGAGGCATCTAGGCCGACTGTCTCTGTCCTGTCTCCAACCTCCCTGCTACACAGGGTGTCTGGTCACTTCTCCGCTAAACTCATTCCACCGGTCATTTTGCCCCGTGACAACTTCCCTCCAAAATCATCTTCCCTCCGTAAATATCCCTCTACCTCTCCACCCGGCCCCACCCCCACCCTTCCCTCCCTTCCTCCAACTCCTGCGTTTTTCTACCCCAATCCTTTCGAAGTCCCACTTCACTCCTGACCTTGCTTTCTTCGGCCTTCCTCTGAGTGAGATTCATAGACTTGGTCCGAACGCAGATTGTGTCGTGCCAATGCACGATGAAAGTAAAGACGGTGGCAAGAGAGGACTGATGACCAGGGACTAAGAGAGCGGATTGAGTATGCAGTAATGTGTGAGATGTTGCCCCCCAAAATACTTAGCGTTTCAATGCTGAGGACAAACATAAACATGATTGCGTCTAAAGAAAGGTGTTTCAAGATCTTAAATGGCAGCATTCCTCATGCTTAGATTGGGTGGGGGGTTTGTGTATGGGGTGGAGAAGATTGGAGGAAGGAAGAAAAGAAGGAAGTATGAATATCCTTCAATCGCTACCTATCTGCATTAAAATTGGGAGAGGTTTTACCCAAACACTTGGGAAAGACGCGAGTTCTGTGGACTAACAGATTGTTCATCAACAAAGTTTTGTACCCACTGGTCTTTCCAGCAGTAAGTATTCAGTGAGTTTGTCTGCACAGCGACGATCAGGCCTGATATGAATTTATCTACACCATTCACAATCTGTTGATTCTCGTATTTTGCAGTGCAATGAAAGTACACACTGCTAAGGGTCTCGCGAGCATACACAGAGGAAGTCGCCTTCTTACTGTGTGTTCAGAGAAGTTGTGGTCTGTGGTACTGACCTTGACTTTGCATGATTTGACCTGATTTGGAGTGGTTATAGCTTGTCACAAACACAAAACCAATCTGAGGTCTGTGCTCGAATGGAGAGTGTTTTGACATTTCACCTTTGCACTTCTCATTCATTTGCAAAGAATGTCTGTCCTCAGCGCTACTTTGTACTTTTTCGTCATCGGAAGACAATATGTCCTTTGATTGCTTGATAACAGCAGTGCGAAGACTTCCACTCGTGCAGATCAAGAAATTATCTTCGCCTTTTGTCCAGTATGTCAAGTGCCCAACAAGGGAAGGAAAGGTGCGAGACATGTAGCAGTCGAATGTCATAAACGACAACGCGGTTCGAGGTTTGAAGCTTGTCAGGTAAACGCGATCACTGCATGCTGTACGTAGTTCCAGCTTTTGAAGAGAGGAAGTCTAGACATTCACAGTGGAACCGTGGAGAGTCTGAGACGACGTTTTGACTGCTGCAACTAGGACGTCTTTGTCAGTCCAAGCGACAATGTTCAGGATCCGCCTGTTGTCATTTCTGACTGCATCCACGTTTATGAAGATCTGTGTGTTTACCAGAAAACAATACCGTGCTATCTGAGCAACAAGGCTTGGATACACCATCTCTTGAAAGAAAACCATCGTTTGCTGAAGTAAAAAAACAACAAACGTGGACATGAACTACATAACAAAGTGGAGACAAAAGACAGTGGAAAGTGGAAAGAAAAACTAGAACACCTCTTTGCTTCAAATAGCAGTTATTAAAAAAACTGTTTTCACTAGCAACCCGCAACCTATAAAAAACATAGGAAAATCAGCGAATGGAAGAGAGTTAAGTCCAGTCCACAAATAAGAGTGACGCTCTTCGTCCTGCTACCATTTATCCTACCTGTACTGCTCTCTCCACCTTCGTCTATCCTCACAGCCTCTCTCTCTCTCTCTCTCTCTCTCTCTCTCTCTCTTTCTCTCTCTCTCTCTCTCTCTCTCTCTCTCTCTCTCTCTCTCTCTCCCTTCCTCCTTCCCTCCCTCCCTCCACCCATCCCTCCATTCCGTCTATGCACGAGTGACGAATCTCGCCTTTGCTGTTTCCAAAAGTGTCACTGTCTCATAAGCAGCTGAAGAGGTCGCTACGCAGGACTGTCTTATTCAGCAATACACACAGACATGGAGTACACTTACATTCATCCTGTACACAGGCGATGCAAGGCACGCATTTACAAAATTTAAAGAGATCAACTGACTCAGGAACTCGACATTTTGACCAGTCAGTTACATTATCTTTACAACTGAAACTCTCGCATATTCTGTGTTTGGCAGTGTTTGCAGATGGAGTGGCTCTCTGTAGGGAGGGATTTCTGTTGTTTGTTTCTCTGTTTCTCTGTTTGTTTGTCTGTTTGTTGGTGCTTATTTGTTTATGTTTGTTTTATTGCATCTAACAGCAAACACGTGCTTACCAAGGCACGCCGTCCTGAGGCCATGGTGAGCAGACAGGTGAAACAAAACTCAGCAGCGTCGTGACGTCTTCAGCAGTCAAAATTGGACGCGCCACTGTCTCCAGGGAAACGCAGGCGGCTGCGCACTTGCTCACTTCCGCTTGCCGTGGGCCTGGATCTGGGACAGAGAGCGCTTGCCTGTTGTTGCCTTGCAGGGGGCGTTCTCGTGCCACCTGGTGGGAGACGAGACAAGGCGTGCCACGTGATTAACGAAAAATATTACTATTCAGAGACAATGAATAAACTGTAAGGATGCTGTGCACAAGAGCTTTATGAGTACGTAAGGTACAGCGTGTCGCCTCTTCACTTTTCAGGGTTGCCTTGCCCAACACCCATTCTCCACACTTTTGAGAAGTATTGTCTTAACTTTGCCATGAGCACTGAGCGAGAAACAGCGACGAGGCAAATATTCGACATTGGAAAGAGGCTGATTGTGTTAAGCTTGAGTACAGCTTAAGTATAAAGCATGCTACATTTATTTTAAAAATCAGATCATGATCATATCATCCGGTACGAAATGAAAGCTTAGCAATGGACGACCAGGAAGTTGAAAGCGAAGACTTCTGCTCGACTTCAGTCCTCCCCCGCCTACTCCCACTGCCAGTCTCCCGGAGACGCAGGCGTGGCTTGGTTCCCACACTCCCACTAATGTTTGTCTCGCCTGACTGCAGCCACTGCAGGATGCTCTACTTCCATTTCGCTTGCCTGGACCCCTGTGGGTCACGGGTTCTGTGCCAACAATGCTGCATCTGCATCGGGGGAGGGGAGGAGGGTTGGGGGGTGGGGGTGAAGGGATTTGCAGTGGAACAGCTGCGGAGACACAACGCTGTCCTTGAGCACGATTCTGTCTGAGGCAAGTTCTTATAAATGAGATCTACGATTCGGTTGTGCCTCGCTTGGTACATCTTCTGGTATTTCGTGCATCCATTCAACATGAGAGACGCTGTGTCGCTTGGATGCTTTCATTATGGGCAGGACCTAGAGTACAGCTGCGGGTAGTAGGTCGCAAGAAGATTGTCAACCCGTAGAGGACTCTATCACACTTGCTTATCTTTTCTTAAGCTCTTATGTACCTTTTTACATGGTATCTAGAATCTTCGAGAACCAAGTACGATCTACTCGGCTGTCCCGAAGCTTCACGAATAACGTCAAGTGACACAGCCAAGACAAATTTATACTGACTCCGTCATGTAACTAAGCAACAGCATGAGCGAAGAGGCTGATGTAAACAGCTCGATTGCGCTACGATATTATCGTGCGTTCCAGATCTGATTTACTCTGAAGAATTTAAGAAGAAAAACTTTTGGACGCAACAAGGAAAACCAACAGTTCAAATGATTCCACTCCACAAAAGTGTACACAAAGCTTTGGAAAAACACGCAGGCAGCATTAGAGTAGAATAAAAGTTATTAACATTTAAAAAATAAAAAGATAAGGTTTTTTATTTACCTAGGGTATAGTAAGCAAAAAGCTTAACTCAAAACATTCTGAAACAATACAGAAGAGTAAAGACAGTATCAGAATAAGACAAATACATATCCCTTCATCATTTACACTAAAGCCTTATTCAAGGAAAGAAAAAAAGTTGGTTGAAATGTGGAATACTTTCTAAAAGCCGTAATGATTCTCACTTCTTCTGGACTCTTATCAAGAAGTCCACCAGACAGTCACCTCCTAAGCTTAATATTGATGCAGAAATATGAAGAAGACATTCCGAAATTATTTTCCAAAATGATAGTGCGCCCCAACAGAATGTGTCTGATGACAAAGAATCAGTATATCATGACATTTTAGACGCCGAGATGAACTCTGATGAGAAAAGTTAAGCCCTCTCCAAGGAATCAGAGAAACCACGGCTCCAGGTCTTGACGGCATACCTGGAGGCTCTTTCAAAGCGGGAAAAGGTGTGTGTGTGTGTGCGTGCGTGGGCGTGTGTGTGTGTGTGTATTTGTGTGTGTGTGTGTGCGCGCGCGCGCGTGTGTGTGTGTGTGTGTGTGTGTGTGCGTGCGTGGGTGTGTGTGTGTGTGTATTTGTGTGTGTGTGTGTGTGTGTGCGCGCGTGTGTGTGTGTGTGTGTGTGTGTGCGTGTGTGTGTGTGTGTGTGTGAGTGTTATTATTCCTTACTTTACCAATGGTTCAACGTCTAATACAGTTCCCATTATTTCCTACAATCTTGGTCACTTTCTATCATAATCCCGATGAATTAGAGGGAAGACATCATGAACACTGTGACGGTACGTCCTTTCCGCATTATTAAGAATTGTACACAAATGGAATCAGAGTCGCGGATTTACTCATGTGTACATTGAAGTGATCCTTTCTCCCTGTTTTCCGTGTAAGTTGTCAGATGATAAACTACTGTACTACTATTATAATGAGTTGCATGTTTATGCATGTGTCAAATAACAGACACTTAAGAATTTAGAAGCCAGCCAGGCCTCAAATAAAATGTAGTTATTAGAAAAACCAGCCATGCCTCGAAGGTAGTTTGCTGTGGTGAGGCCTTGTGACGAAACAGTGAACAGTTTCAAATTAAGGCGCCAAGCTTCCAGTATGAGTAACTTTGACATTCATTAAGACAACGTAGAGGCGTTCAACATGATTGACCAACTTTTAAAATTAGGGTGGGAAAATGTGCTGGCCAAGCACGCGCCAAATCCCAATTACCCCATTGGTTTAGGGCGTGGTGAATTCGTGAGACTTTGAATGGAGACCATGCGGGAGACGATAAAAAGACTGCCGTCTGCTCACTTGAGGCTGGAACTCTCTGCTCTCCTGCTCCTAGCGTGGAGTGGAATCATCTGTGACAAGGCCATGCCAACACGGGAGGAAGGACTGGTGACATCTGCCCTCTACCTCTCATCGACTCCAGCTCCGAGTCCCCCCAGCTTCCCTTGAAGACCCCAGCACCAGCCCTCCAGAGGGGAAAAGTGGGCCACGCCAAACAGCCAGACGTGTAGATGGCCGTTCCATCCCCCCACCCCTTGCCAGACCCCACCAGAATCTACGATTTGCCTGATGACAAGAAGGAAGCGAGGGGAGATGATGCAGTTCCAACCCTCCCTTCTATCAGGACCCACCCCTCCTGTCAGTCGTCACCTCCCCAGCACCCAAAAGTCCTCACCCCTTAAAGAACGACCACCAGGGTCAACGGCTCTGACCCCTTCAGCATTCTTTCCAAGGAGCGGACTCACATGAACTCTCCTCCCAGATAGGTTTTACCTTGTAGTATAAACTGGCTGGCTAAATTAGGATTAAATAAGTATTACTCATGCATGTTGATTTAACAACCATTGCCCATCTTTTTAATTATTATTAAAATCATTTGGTATTCTGATGTCTGCCCTCATATTCTCTGTTGCCCTGTTCATCCTTGACAGCGAGAAAGGTGAGTGAATATTACAAGATAGCAGTGCGTTTCCCCTAGACACCCTGTCAATTAATAATAATCAGAGCCCAGTCTTGTAACAATTGGGGGCTCGTCCGGGATCTTTGAATCATAACAGACATCTCCTGGGTGTGCATGGTTGTGTTGTACTGTGACTTATCAGTTTCGAGTAGCCTTTTTTCTCCCAGTATTGCTATTGTGTCTTTGTACTGCCAATTTTTTATATTCCCCTTGCCATTTCAATTCATTGCTTGTGAAGTGTCCCCCACATTTGTTGCTGACTGAATATTCATACTTTTTCATTATGGCTGATGTGGTAGAAGAGGAGTTGCCTACCATTGCCAACCTTTTGTCATTGAATAAAGCAGATTTAGAAAATGTTGTTTTGATATTCAGATTAGAAGTGAGTGGAGATGCTTCCAATGTGGATCTGCAGGAGGCCTTGATTGTTTTTGTGGGTGAGCCTCGGCAAGAGAATGTGAGGGAGGCTGAAACGCCAGTGCCTAACAATGATAAGGTTTTTTTAATTGATGTAGGGGAATCTGTGAGACTGCAACAGTTGGACTTGGAGGAGAGATGGTTGGAGTGGGAAAGAGGAGAGAGAACGGGAGAGAGAGGAGAGAGAACGGGAAAGACAGGAGAGAGAACGAGAAAGAGAACATGAGTTGCAGATGAAAAGGTTGGAGATTGAGGCAAGGATTAATGGAGGGAACAGGCGAGTGCAAGAGGGAGGGACTGATATGAAAATGTATCGGGGGGTTCCTAGGTTCTCCAAAGAGAACGTTGAAGCTTTCTTCTCTACATTTGAAAGATTAGCGGGAAGCCTGGAGTGGCAGGAGGATCGGTGGTATCTCATCTTGCATAGTGTCTTGACCAGGAAAGCTCAGGAGATCCAATGAGCAATGTCAGGGACTATGCCACCTTGAATTCTAAGTATCAACATGTTATCATGTGTACGATAGCGCTGAACTCTTGAACAACTTGTACACGCTAGCGCTATCAAGCGCTACATAGCCCGCCACGGAGAGGCTGCGTCTGTATGACGAAAATGGCTGCCTTCAGGAAATGGAAGAAAGTCGTCATCACAAATATGCGCTGTGGCACACATTTCGACCCAGCCTATGCGAGAAGTTACAAGAAGTTAGGCTGATATTGTTGTTTTCTTTTTTTAAAGAATAACTGCTCTGAAATAATTAACGGGCAAGATGTGATCAGCATTTTATACACTAGACAGCTAAACATTTTAATGGGAGGCAACTATATATCTTACATTAGTCTTTAGTTTGTTGTGTAACCTCTCTTGATGTGAGTATCGAGAAATTCTTGCTTACACCAAGTCAGCACTGTCGTTTTTACATAGTTTTTTTTTTAATTCAAGAGGTGCCGAGCCTTAATGCACAGCTGCAGCTTAACATATTTTATCAGCTTCCACAAGAAACGACCAGTCTGCAGCTGCTGGTTCACTCCTTTGGTTCAGAAGCGCACTCCGCGACGATGAGAAGGCATCGTGGAAGCCATCTTGGCTAGCGCTCGGTCATGACGAGTCGTTCAAGTGAGCAATTTGGGGCTGCCTAGCGCTCGATCGAACACTAGATCGTCTTGAGCTACCTACTGGTTCCAAACGACAACATTCAGAAGAAGGAGGGTTAAAGGTATTCAACCCTCCATGTTGTTTTAAAACATCCTGGTATGCATTGATGGGTCATCGGCTGCACAGTCAGGTCTACTCCGGCTGCGCATCCGGTAGTTATTTCCTGTCGTGCCTGCACATGCTGCCTCAGTCTGCCTAGCCACGCACTGACTGACCGTTGAGTCAGGCCTGAATCGTCCCTATCATCCGTAACCTGTATTCACTCAACACGCCGAATGTCCTGTGTCTGTGTCTCAACTTCACCTATCGCCGTCTCTGCACAAAGATTGACGGCTTGCCTGTCCTTGGAGGCGGTTGTTGTGGCCACCGTGTCCTGCCGTATCCAATCAAGCATTGAGCTTTGGGACTTGGACCGCCGTTTGCTTGTGTGGTGGAGTGGGGGTAAGGCTTGGGCTCAGGCATGAGACAAATCGTAGCCTTTCCTCTCAATCTCTATCATTCTATCACGTATCCTGCGTCTCAGATGCCCATGTTGTATAGGTTGTAAGACCAACCTATTCCATAGCTTATCAGCCCAAGAGGATCGCAGAGCGGCCCTCTCGTTCGTTTGTTTAGTGGACTTGACATGTGACCGTGGACAGTTCTCTCTTGTCGTCCTTGCTTGTTAAGTCTAAATTATTAAATATAAGAGACAACTTTGATGTTTTCTCTAAATGAAGACATCTAATTTCAATGGTGATATATTCATTCAATCGTCTTTGTTGTGCTTATAGAGGCAACACTTAGTATGAATAAGTATAAGTTTGGTTAAGTATAAGACAGCAATAAACTTTTTCGATCACTAGGAAAACACAAACCCAGGGACAGGCTGAGATAGCGACGGCTGATCCAAAGCCTGGTTCCTCTGGCGTCCGAGCATTTCTTTCATAAGGAGGGACTGTCGGCAGCCATAGAGAGACCCCAACCCATCTGGGTTGAGAGACCACTGTCACCTTGGTCTTGTGTTGGACTAGAGCATTACCATCCGGCCTGGGACCAGCCAGCAGCTCCATGGGTAAAGTTAAAGTTGTGGAAAGCAGCTACGATTTGTCTCATGCCTGTGCGCAAGCCATACCCCTACTCCAACACATTTGGCGTCGTCGGCAGGATGAGACATCATGTTGTTTCTTCAACTTTCCGGACTACCATCGGAGCTGAACGCTTTATATGGAGGAAATGATTAAAAAGTACTGCCTCCATTTCGCCATCGGACGCCTCCAGCTCAAAGTCTCCGCCATCTCTGCCAATCTCAAGATTTGGCCTCAACCCCCACCTCACCGACAGGAAAATGGTCATTGCCACGCTGCAGTGCACGACCTCCTCCGTAGCCTGCCACTCGAGTCCTCGCCATCACTGGAGAATCCCTGCCACAATAACGTCGTGAAGTGGACCACAACATGAAGCTGTCTTTCAAGGGGCACCTGTCCAACCTGCCTTTGATGAGACTGGAGCCACCAGCCTAGCCCCTCATCCGAAAATAGCAGACGTCTTCAATGGAATGCTAGAACAACGGCTGGTACTCCACATACCCACCTCCAGGACTCATTCCAACCGAAGACATTTAGGTATATTGTGACAGCCGTTTTCGTTTTCGTGCTGTGAGACCATGAACAGTTTGTGGGACACACGGATGCAATTCTCTTCATTGGATTGGAGACTCTAATTGTAAGTAATTTGTTTGATCAACAAGGCGCAGTTTCTGCAGTCGCTATTTTGATTTGTAAATGAATGGAAGATCGCTGTCTTCTTTTCTTTCCTTATGCGTAGTTGTAATGAAGAATAACGGAACAGAAGCGTAAAGCTCAAGATAACTATACTGTGCTCCTTGATGTGATGTCATTACGTATGTGTAGCATTTGTATAAATATCTGGTTTCTTTCATCCCTTGGTCTAGGCCTTCTGTGCTGATGTCTCTTCCTCTGTCTGTAGTGCCCGTCATCCCTTGCCTTCCCCTGAAATCTGCCATGCTCCCACTGGAGCCTGTGATCTACTTGTTGAGTCAATGTTCCGCAAGCATCATGATACACAATAACTGATGCTCTATCACTATTCAAATTGTTCAATGAATTGTCTGGTTTCGTACAGTGCGGACTCAAGTATCTCTAAACTTGGGCACAGTTCTTCCTATTTGTGACTTGAGGAGTATTCACTGTCATTCAATCATGTGACCCTGGTCCATCATTGACTATGCTGTACAAGTAGGTAAGTTCTTCTCGCATTGCATCGTGCTCAGCCTGTAGTGTTGCGTTTCGACTGACAGATACAGACAAAGAGAGAGATTTCCAGATCACTTGATTTTTCATTCTCTAATATGTTAAAGATACTTTCACAGCTGCCTTCCGATGCTGATTTTAACCGTCAGGATTGCACAAACACGTACGCACGCATGAATATACACGCACACACACGCGCACACACACGTACCCACACATACACAAGCGCGCGCGCAGATGCACTCCTCTATATTCATACGTCACATGGCAAACGGAATGACGGTTGCTCACAA
>JAWQFJ010032983.1:27500-30000 GCA_034096865.1 Theodoxus fluviatilis
CCGAGCATGTATGACCGAAACAGCCGCCGCTGAGACAGGGCAGAGTAGACAGGAGAAAACAACACGGACCATGAAGCTCAGCTGGTAGAGCATTTCGGAAGCTAACCGAAAGGTCGCGAGTTCAGTCCCAGCCTGTGGCCTTATCTTTTTTCCCTGTCTGTCCCATGCGGAGCTTTGACTCTGTATGTCAAACTTTATCTGAATGTGTTGATGCCATTTTTGAAATTATAATCGACCGATCTTTATTCATCAAAGGCTACGGAAACATACTCTTCTACTACATGTATATGCATTCCAGTTCTCATTCTTCACAAGATGGAGGGTCTCATGTGGCTGCTACTCATTTTAGATCAACCTCCGGTGAACCCGTCTCCGGCCATTGAAGGACGCCCCAGCAAGACTTCTCAACACGGGCAGTCAGCCAGCAGTGCCAGGTCGTGCTGGAAAACGGGTGCGGATTTCGACACCACGTCTTGGCAAACGCCATTGAATCTCGTGTGAAAGGAGCAGCCGTGGTTGTGAATTGCCACTCCTTGTCCTGCTGCCAGGGTGCAGGGCGAAAGCGAAGCGACCTGTTGAGCGTTGCAGACATGGTTGGGTGGCTGGGGGTGAGAAGAGGGGGGGGGGGTTGGAGGATGGGGTCGTAGGCCTAACCAGAGACACTGGCTGCGCTCGATTTGTCCGCCTGAATCCGCCGGCGGGCGAGACGGGGCACCGGCGGGTTTTTTGTTGCGCTCGATTTCTTCAGGTCACATTACCGGCGGATCACCCGGCCCACCGCCGGGTCCGCCCTCAGGTTTTCTAAGGCGAACGAAGATCCAAGATGGCGACGACCAGACTAGGGTTTATGTTTTGTTACGCTTCGACACTGAAAATATTCGATAATTCGTTCTCCGCTGACTCATGTGTGCCTTAATTTGTCACCTCGCTGCAATCTCCGCTGGTCAATTGAAGTAGATTACGATTTTTTTTGTGTGTGCACGATGTGTGGTTGACGGTGAGAAATCCTGCATTAAGTTCGAATTGACAATTCTCTCGCAAAGGGACGTAACTCTACATTCTGACCTCCCTTTGCGTAAAGGAAAATCGCTCGAGTGCGCCGTCTTAGTGTATATAGGGTCTTTGACTGCAGTAGGCTCAGGAGTCACTTATCAGGGCATAGGTAGTGGTAATGAAAATGTTCAATTTACACAATAACCTCAAACCTTACCATAAACCAAGAAGACAGCACATTTAGTCATCATCGCTACCGCTGTCTATAGTAACTTGCAAACACCACAATTGTGCCGCCATGTTGATCAGCCGAAAGCGCTCGATTTACACGAAAGCTGTCGAATCGCCGCTCACGTCACGGGGACTGCCGGTCACGTGGCGGCAGACCGCCGCGGCCGGATTCCGGCGGTTAAATCGAGCGCAGCCACTATAATATAATGGACTGCTGACTTGACCTCTCAGTGTATAGTCTAAATATAGTCGCAGTGCTGTCTGCTCAGCTCCGCCTTCTCTCGGTCAACGATCATTTCCGGTTTCCGATGTTGTTACTATAGTATCTCTGAATGGAGCAGCTAATCGAGGAGATACTTGAGGTACGTACGCAGCATTTACTGAAAATAAGTAGTTGAAAAGAAAGAATGAACATTGAAATAGTATATTTTACATAACTGTCAATCTATAGCTACATTAGCTCGGACAGTGTAGATGAGTGTAAAATATATGACCGAGATAGCACAAGACAGACAAAGAGCGAGTGGACGCTTCATGAAGTCAGTTGGCAATGATGTTATCAATCCGAAAATATTTTTTTAATAAGCAGGATGGTGTTGCAAGTCAGAGGCACTGCTGCTAAACGTTCTTAAACGTATGTGAAATGCTGAGCACCATTGCACTCCACTTGTCTTCTACATAGCGGCATAGCAGTCAGTACATGTGAGAACCCGTCGTCTGCTCTCTGACGCGCGCATACCATCACTGGCGCTAACGCGATGACTCGCAATTGAGGATCCTACTCCTCGCCCTCATTCAGGATCGTTGTGTTTTCTTATTCTGTGGAACGACAGCCCTCTATTTCGGCCTTTGCAGGCTCCGCAACCAACAAATGCACAGTTATTTCCTGGCATGTTCTGTCAAAACTCTCTGAATCCCACAGACGTAGAGTAGCTGGAATGGTTCCACTGTGCTTTTAAGCAGACGCTACGTCAAAGAACACACTTCATATTCAACGAATTGTCAGTCCAACTTCAACCTCTGACTCTACAATCCGTAAATTACATCATGTCTTTGCACAACTGAATTCAGCTAGAGAGGATAAAGCACAGCACAAGAAATAACCATTACATTTTATTGCTGTGCGGACAATGGAACCTGCCTAGACTTAGACCGGAAGAGAGCAGTGACTGAGCGCTGGTTTTCTGCGCGAGACGGCACTGGCAGACGCGTTTCGCGCAGACAGCTATCCAGTTACTATAGTATCTCTGGCCTAACAAAGCATCTCCACCCCTTC
>JAWQFJ010032983.1:32500-40000 GCA_034096865.1 Theodoxus fluviatilis
TTCAATCGGGTCCTCTTGGAGAGGATGAAGGATACCGTCGATCCACAGCTGCGAGACGAGCAGGCAGGCTTCCGGCAGAATAGATCCTGCACGGACCAGATTGCAACCCTCCGCATTATAGTCGAGCAGTCCCTGGAGTGGAACTCGCCGTTGTACATCAACTTCGTCGACTATGAGAAGGCGTTTGATAGTGTGGATCGAGAGACCCTCTGGAAGCTCCTTCGGCACTATGGCATCCCAGCCAAGATGGTCAACCTCATACGGAACTCCTACGAAGGCATGTCATGCAGAGTTATCCATGGAGGGCAGCTTACAGACAGCTTCCAGGTGCGAACCGGAGTCCGACAAGGATGCTTGTTGTCACCGTTCCTCTTCCTTCTCGCCATCGATTGGATTATGAAGGAATCCACCAGCGAAAGAAGGAACGGAATCCAGTGGACCCTGTGGACCCAGCTTGATGATCTAGACTTTGCCGACGACCTCGCTCTCCTCTCCCATAGCCGACAGCAGATGCAGGAGAAGACGGACATCCTGGCAGCCACGTCGACACAGGTTGGCCTCAACATCCACAAGGACAAGACTAAGATCCTGAAGACCAACTCCACCAGTACCGAACCAGTCACCCTAAATGGAAGTCCCCTGGAAGAAGTTCAGTCCTTCACCTACCTGGGTAGCATCATCAACCAGGAGGGAGGCACAGATGCAGATGTCAAGGCAAGGATCGGCAAAGCAAGGGCCGCCTTCATCCAGCTCAAGAACATCTGGTCTTCCAGAGAGCTGTCTTTGACCACCAAGATCCGATTGTTCAACTCCAACGTCAAGTCGGTCTTACTGTATGGAGCGGAGACCTGGAGGACGACCAAGACCACCATCAGGAAAGTCCAGACCTTCATCAACAGCTGCCTCAGAAGGATTCTTCGTATCCGCTGGCCCGACACCATCAGCAACGCCAACCTTTGGGAAAGGACCCGCCAACTTCCTGCAGAAAAAGAAATCAGGAAGAGACGATGGGGCTGGATAGGGCACACCCTACGGAAACCGCCTACCAACATCACCAGGCAGGCGCTGAGATGGAATCCCCAGGGAAAGCGGAAGAGAGGCCGTCCAAGAAACACCTGGCGGCGTGACCTTCAGGCTGACACCAATAAGATGGGCTACACCTGGAACCAGCTAGAGAGGATGGCCCAGGACAGAGGACTGTGGAGAGCTGTGGTTGGCGGCCCATACCCTGCTAGGGTCGACGGGCAGTAAGTAAGTAAGTAAGATTATTTATTGGCGGCCGACGAGCTATCAGTGTGTAATATTTTACATACTATATTAAATTTAAAACCGTGGTACAACAGTGTGGTAAAGCTTATGACATCATATCGATCTATGTTTAGTACAATTCTATGTTTATTTAAGGCCAGGATGATAGAGAGAGAGAGAGAGAGAGAGAGAGAGAGAGAGAGAGAGTGACAGAGAGATTGAAATAGAGATTGAAAGATTGAGAGATAGAGTGACAGAGAGATAGAGAGAGAGAGAGAGAGAGAGAGAGAGAGAGAGAGAGAGAGAGAGAGCAATGACAGTCATATCAAAAGAGAGTTACCGGTGAATGTAGTCAGCTCTAGATATCCGCACTGGTGTTGACAGTCCGTGCAAAAAGGCGATAGGGGAAGCACTGGGACGTCCTCGCTGTGGGCTGACAAGCCACGCCTGGTGCTGCCCTCTAGCGACAGGCAGCGCTGCACGAGATGCGTCTGGACGTGTCTTGTCCTGCTGCGAGGGAGCTCGCCCCGTGTGTGTTGTGTCTGCAGTGGAGTGCGCAGTATGACAACCCCTTGGAGAGGCGTCTACAGTCTCAGCGTTGGTGGCGTGCTGTGCTGGCAGTGACAGAAATAACTGACTGAATATCCATTTACGCGTTCTGTGACAATGTGCTGGACGTTTACTCAACTAATTGAATGACGGAAATCAGATTGTGTCATGTATTACGCCGATTGATTGATTGTTTTGTTGGCTACTGACCTACTGTGAAAACTAAGAAGATTTCAACCTTATATACAACACCACACTGACCATATTTTCACTGCACTCGCTCCATGAAGAATCGCGAAATAAACAAGTTTTTATTTTCACATCTGTGGAAGTAGAGCGGATCATGCAAATATATATTTGGTATCAAAATGTTGGGAACAGAATGCAAATTATATGGATAACTGGGAGACTCTTTGGTGAACAATTACTCACACACAAAAGCTGGCGAAGTTTTACAAACTGCGCAAAAAATGTCGATCAAACTGGTCTTAAACCACTACCAAAACAAAGACGAATACCTATCCTATAGAATATTATATTACACTATGGCATCCATACTACGTCGTTTACTGGAAAACCAGTCTAAAAAGTTTAGTTATCCGGCCTCTGGAAGTATCTCGACAGCCCTCCCGGACATTTCACACAGCCTCAGTTAAATCTGTCTTTGGGGAAATTGAGCATGCTTACATTTAGCAATGTGCGATTATCAAAAAAGAAAATGATTATTTAAGTGTTAATGTGTGTTGTTAAACATTGTTTTTACAATGAAAAGCAAAGCAACTTTTATTGATTTTCTTGTGCTCAAAATTTCAATGAACCGAAAGTTCCGTATCGAGTGCATTTTACACTGGTTCATCGTCGTAGGGTCAAAGTTGTCAAAACATGAACATTGTGACAAATGCGTAACTGTCTCTTCAAACTATATTAACTACGACAATGTTATCATGGGCTGATTATATCAGGATATATGCAACAAACGCATGATATGTATGGGGATGTAACAAAATGTAATGTAGCCTTCATGTATGAAGTGTTGCCAAATAATAGATAAAGTTAAGGATTTTTTTGTCGAATTGATAAATTGTTGTGAAGGAAAGTGTGAAAATGTGTAACAACCCGATTTATGGAACATGTCTGTAGTATAATGCATACTATAAGCACCCCTTGCCCGGAATGGCAGTGCATTTAGTGGTATGTGTTGTCACAAGAAATCCTCTACTGAGCAGGAATCTACGGACATTTCTTCTCCCTTCATTTTCCTTTTGTAATGACCAATAGTCAGAACCGGTCTGTCTTGTCATACAGAGGGCTGAAAGGTGATGTGTGTGTTAATGTATGTGTATGTGCGTGTGTAAGTGTGCGAGCGCACGCGCGCCTGCGTGCGCACGCGCGTCTGCGTGCGCATTTGTGTGAGCATGGGTGTGTGCAGGCGTGCGCATCTGTGTGTGCATGCATATGTGCATGCGTGCGCATCTGTGTGTGCATACATGTGTGCATGCGTGCATGTTTGTGTGTGTATGTGTGTGTACGAGCGTACATTCAGGTGTGCGTGCATGTGTGTGTGTGAGACCATTCTAAAACATGCTGAAGAAGAACAAGGCAACTTCGTCCTGGACCCTAGAGAAACCTGTATAAGAACAGACACCACCGCTGAGACGTTTTGCCAAGAAATCACTTTCTCTGCATAAAATCCGCATTTACAAGGAGAATATTGCACGCACGCACACACACACACACACACATACACACACACACAGACACACACACACACATACACAAACACACACACACACATACACTTAAAAGCACGAGAGCGCTCGCGCGCACACGCACACACACCCACACCCACACCCACACACACACACAATATGAGGGGAAAAAAAGAGAGAGGGGTGGAGGAGATAAAAGTGGGAAAGACAGAGAGAGAGAGAGAGAGAGAGAGAGAGAGAGAGAGACAGAGAGAGGGAGAGACAGAGAGAGAGAGAGACAGAGAGAGAGAGACAGAGAGACAGAGAGACAGAGAGAGACAGAGAGAGAGGGAAAGAGGGAGAAAGAGAGAGAGAGAGAGAGAGAGAGAGAGAGAGAAAGAGAGGGATAGACGACGGACAGTGTTTTAGTGTCTTACGGCCAATAAGCCTTTGAAGGCTTTGTAAAGCCATTAAGCACGAAAATCACTTTAACAGTTTTGAGTAAACGTAAATCAAGTAACGGTGTCCCTAATTATTCGGATAGAGAGAGCATGAGAGAGAGAGAGAGAAGGAGGGAGGGAGGGAGAGAGAGAGAGAGAGAGAGAGAGAGAGAGAGAGAGAGAGAGAGAGAGAGAGAGACCGAGCGAGAGAGAGACCGAGCGAGAGAGAGAGAGAGAGAGAGAGAGAGAAAGTAAGCGAGAGAGAGAGTGAGAGAGAGAAACAAATTCACAGAGATAGAGAAGAGAGAGAGAGAGACGAGAGAGAGAGAGAAAGAGAGAGAGAAGAGAGAGAGGAGAGAGAGAGAGAGAGAGAGATTTTCGGACAGTTGAATTCTCATTTCGTAATTTCTTAAAGTAAGAGACTTTCACTGCTGTCTTCCAAAGCTAATTTTACCGTCATGATTGCACGAACACGCACGCACGCATGAACACATACGCACACACACGCAAACATAAATGCACATACACAAGCGCGCGCGCAGATGCACTCCTCTATATTTATACTTGACATGGGCAGCGTAATGACGGTTCAGTTCAGTTCAGTTCAGTATCTTATCCCTGAGATGGGTTGTTGAGGCACCACTGATGACTTTCGGACAATCTTCCTCCATTGATCGCTATCCTCTGTGGCTCGCTGTGAGTCAGCAAAGGTCAAGCCTGTCCACTCTTTGATGTTGTCTTCCCACATCTTTCTCTGCCTGCCTCTCCTTCTCCCACCTGGTACGGTACCTTGCAGGATGGTCTTGGCCAGCCCACTGCCTCTTGATACGTGACCGTATCACTTCAGCTTTCTGCTTTTCACGATTGAGAGCAGGTCTTCGTACTGTCCAATTGCTCTCCTGATCCTGTTGCTGACTTCCTCAGTTGTGACATGGTCTTTATATGAGATGTTCAGAATCTTGCGGTAGCATCTCATTTCCAGGGCTTGTATCCGTCTCTGTAGTTCAGATGTAAGTGTCCAGGACTCGCATGCATACAAGAATACGGAGATGGCCAGCGTGCGCATGAGCCTGATCTTCGACGCGAGAGTAATATTTCTGTCACGCCATATTGGCTTCAACTTTGTCAATGCTGCTGTTGTTTGTGCTATTCTGGACAGTATCTCTGGTTTGGACCCTTCATCAGTCAAGATAGATGCCTGGTATTTGAAGTTGTTGACAGCTTCCAGTTTTTGGCCCTTCACTTTGATTTCCATTTTGAAGCCCCGAGGATTGTTCGCCATCACCTTGGTCTTCTCGGCGCTGATCTCCATGCCATATGCCTGTGAGGTCTTGTCCAGGTGCTCGACAAGACTAGTCAGCTCCTCTTCACTTCCTGCTAATCCATCAATGTCATCAGCAAAACGTAAGTTCGTGATCTTTCTGCCACATATGCTGATCGATCCTTCGTGGTCTGCTAGGGCATCAGTCATTATCCTTTCGAGGAAGAAGTTGAAGAGTGTGGGGGAAAGTAGACAGCCCTGTCTGACTCCGACCGTTGACCTGAACCATTCGCCTGTGGTACCATTGAACAGGACCGCGTGGTTATTAATGGAGAAAACGATAAGACAATGCACACTGATATCAAGTGATCGTCACCAGATACACGTGGCAATATGTGTGTGGACACAGCAAGTCTGTAGAAAGTCAGAGTGAGGTGGTAGCGAAGTGCGGGTGTAGACTGACTGCGTTCTACTGTGGACTGTGGATCTGCTGTACCCGTCAATAGAAAACTCGGGGCAGTGCAGGATGTGTACGGGAGGAGACCCGCGCTGTCCCAGCCACCACCTGAAAGCCTGGCTTGTAGGACGGACGTGGTTGACGGAGAAATACTTCTCCCCTCACAGCTCTAGGCTCAGACTTCAATGCTTGCCTCGAGGAGAGGTCGCAAAGAAAGACGCCCGTAAATTGCGTGGAGTTTGCATTCAGACACGCGCGGCGGCAGCGTTGCATCTCCGGAGACGCGTTGTTGTCTCTTAGGGACGGGCCGAGCGACAAATCTGAATAGCCGCTTTCTTTGAAGGATAAGAACTAGAATGCATATAGTAGAAGACGTACATGTATGTGTCCGTACATTTTGAGAAATAAAGATGGGTCGATGATGGTAAAATATTGCATCAAACCATGGAGACAGTTTGATTAGCACTAGAAATCATCGAACATATTGATGATGGATAAGTTATACCTTTATAATTGTACACAGACCTAAAACGATTTGTCAATAAACTCGCCTATCCCCTTGAGTGTCACGACGCCGTAGCTGGCAGACGTGCACAATCGAAGTATGATGAACAACGAAACCTGTCGGCGGCTGATGTCGCAGCTACGTTTTTCAATCAGCAGAGCCCATGCACGACCGCAGTCGCTCAGCCGATAGCGGTTTGAAATTCGGCGCCGTTTGCCGAGATAGGACGGCGATCGCTAGTCAAGGCCAAAAATCTTCTCACACCAACTGCGCGGATCGGATTTTTCATTCTCACCACATCAGGCAAACGAAACTGTCTATTCAGTCCAGAACTAAAGACCGTTATCGGATTTCATAAGAACTTTACATTATACATAAAATCACACTTGACCAGAATGTATACTTGGCTACGATCTGATCGACAGCTCACGAGCTCATGAGCGTGGTCTATGTCATTGCGCCTGTTGTGCATAATCGAGGCAGCGCATCACTACTGCTAAAAGCGAATGCGGTTACGTATAGGCACTGCTGATTGAAGAAGTTAGCTGCGACTCCAGTCGCCATCAGGTTTCATTATTGTTCACATTTCGATTGTGCACGCCTGATAGCTAAGGCAATGGACAGCGTGTTTGTTTACAAATCTTGTTCGGGTCTGTGTACAAATCATAAAAGTAAAACTTATCTATTACCAATATTTTCGCTAAAGTTTTGTGGTAATAAAACTATTTTGGGATTCGGGTCATCCGAGCATGTATGACCGAAACAGCCGTCGCTGAGACAGGGCAGAGTAGACAGGAGAAAACAACACGGACTCAGCAAGTAGAGCTTTTCGGAAGCTAACCGAAAGGTCGCGAGTTCAGTCCCAGCCTGTGGCCTTATCTTTTTTTTCTGTCTGTCCTACACGGAGCTTTGGCTCTGTATGTCAAACTTTATCTCAATGTGTTAATGCCATTTTTGAAATTAAAATCGACAGATCTTTATTCATCAAAGGCTATGGAAACATACTCTTCTACTACATGTATATGCATTCCAATTCTATTTCTTTCAATGCTGGAGGGTCTCATGTGGCTGCTATTATTTTTAGATCAACAACGGTAAAACCCGTCTCCGGCCATTGAAGGACGCCCCAGCAAGACTTCTCAACACGGGCAATCAGCCAGCAGTGCCAGGTCGTGCTGGAAAACGGGTGCGGATTTCGACGCCAGGTCTTGGCAAACGCCATTGAATCTCGTATGAAAGGAACAGCCGTGGTTGTGAATTGCCCCTCCTTGTCCTGCCGCCAGAGTGCGTGGCGAAAGCGAAGCGATCTGTTGAGTGCAGCAGGCGAGGGTGGGTGGCTGGGTGTGAGAAGA
>JAWQFJ010032983.1:42500-45000 GCA_034096865.1 Theodoxus fluviatilis
CACACACAGTTGCACGCCATGACACACACACAGTTGCACGACATGGCACATACAGAGTCGCACGCCATGACACACACACAGTTGCACGCCATGACACATACACAGTTGCATGCCATGACACACACACAGTTGCACGCCATGACACATACACAGTTGCACGCCATGACACATACACAGTTGCACGCCATGACACACATACAGTTGCACGCCATGACACATACACAGTTGCACGCCATGACACACACACAGTTGCACGGCATGACACATACACACACAGTTGCACGCCATGACACACACACAGTTGCACGCCATGACACACACACAGTTGCACGCCATGACACATACACAGTTGCACGCCATGACACACACACAGTTGCACGCCATGACACACACACAGTTGCACGCCATGACACACACACAGTTGCACGCCATGACACACACACAGTTGCACGCCATGACACACACACAGTTGCACGCCATGACACACACACACAGTTGCACGCCATGACACACACACACAGTTGCACGCCATGACACACACACAGTTGCACGCCATGACACACACACAGTTGCACGCCATGACACACACACAGTTGCATAACACACACACAGTTGCACGCCATGACACACAGACAGTTGCACGCCATGACACACACACAGTTGCACGCCATGACACACACACAGTTGCACGCCATGACACACACACAGTTGCACGCCATGACACTCACACAGTTGCACGCCATGACACACACACAGTTGCACGCCATGACACACACACAGTTGCACGCCATGACACACACAGTTGCACGCCATGACACACACACAGTTGCACGCCATGACACACACACAGTTGCACGCCATGACACACACACAGTTGCACGCCATGACACACACACAGTTGCACGCCATGACACACACACACAGTTGCACGCCATGACACACACACAGTTGCACGCCATGACACACACACAGTTGCACGCCATGACACATACACAGTTGCACGCCATGACACACACACAGTTGCACGCCATGACACACACACAGTTGCACGCCATGACACATACACAGTTGCACGCCATGACACATACACAGTTGCACGCCATGACACACACACAGTTGCACGCCATGACACACACACAGTTGCACGCCATGACACACACACAGTTGCACGCCATGACACACACACAGTTGCACGCCTTGACACGCACACAGTTGCACGCCATGGCACATACGTTTCCCACAAAACATGTGCAATCAGAGGAGTATCATTTTGCCAATTAGCAACAAGGGATGTTACTCTGATGAATTCCGCTGTCAATATTGCATGGGCGAAATTTTTGGCACGCTCTGCAAATTGCAGAATGAATAAAAGCAACCCGCCTGCAAAAATAGTTCGTATAGCAGCAAATCCGTCTCTCGTTGGGAGAGATTTCCCACAAAACACGTGGACATCTGCGACTAGCATCACAGGAGATAACTCTCTGATGGCTTACATCGACTATTTTGCAATCTACACATGTCCATCTGCTTACCCTAGGGCCAACCACCTCGAGACACTGACGTGCGCTGTAAACCACTGACGCTGTAACCCACTGACGCTGTCACCCACTGACGCTGTCACCCACTGACGCTGTCACCCACTGACGCTGTCACCCACTGACGCTCTAACCCACTGACGCTGTAACCCACTGACGCTGTAACCCAGTGACGCTGAAACCCACTGACGCTGTCATCCACTGACGCTGTAACCCACTGACGCTCTAACCCACTGACGCTCTAACCCACTGACGCTGTAACATACTGACCAACGCTGTAACACACTGACGCTGCAACCCACTGACGTACGCTGTCAATCTTTTTACCGGAATCCACAGGAATCCACCGGAATCAAGCGTGGATTCCGTGTATTTCGTGTTTTTTTTTAAAGAATTAAATACCCAAATCCGCCGATTTAGGTATTCATTTACCGGAATACAGTGGATTTCGGTATTTACAATCTAAACATCGAAATCCGCGGATTTCGGTAAATAAATATCGAAATCCACCGTGGATTTCGTTGTTTACATTGTAATACCGAAATCCACTGGATTCCGGTAAATATATACCGAAATTAACGTTCAATATCGCAGACGTCCATGTAAGTGTCTCTTGCTTCAAGAACTTGGCAGTGACCAGGGGAAAGGAGAAGAACAACCCCGTCTTTTGTGGGCCAATTTTTCTCCATGGACACTCAGATACAGAAACATTTTTCCTTTTTTTTCAACACCTGGCCGGATTGTTGTCCAGCTGCGAGACCCAATCAGTGATTGGAAGTGACGACGAGTTGGCATTGAGGAAGGCGATGAAAATGGCATTTCCCGAATCGAATCGGCTGGCTTGTACAAAGCATCTGCGGGACAATTTGGATGACTTTATGCGAAACAAGCAAGGAATGGCGCAGAAGGAACGTCAAGCAATCACCAATGATATATTCAACGCAAGTGGGATAGTGAATTCAACA
>JAWQFJ010032983.1:47500-63149 GCA_034096865.1 Theodoxus fluviatilis
ATGAATGGATGGTTGGATGGATGATTGGATGGATGGATGGATGGATGGATGGATGGATGGATGGATGGATGGATGGATGGATGGATGGATGGATAGATTGATAGATGGATGGATGGATGGATCAATGGGTGGATGGATGGATGAATGGATGGAAGAAAGGAGTTAGTTTTACGGCATATCAGCCTTTCTAGGCTATGTAAGGCCATTAAGCACGATAATCACTAGAAGAGTTCCAAGCAAGTGATATTCAAGTCATGTTGTCCCTATGTATTCCCCTCCTCCGAATCGTGCAGGGAGACACGGTGGGTCTATTCTGACCCCCAACACACAGGGAGACACGGTGGGTCTATTCTGACCCCCAACATACAGGGAGACACGGTGGGTCTATTCTGTTCCCCAACACACAGGAAGACACGGTGGGTCTATTCTGACCCCCAACCCACAGGGAGACACGGTGGGTCTATTCTGACCCCCCCACAGGGAGACACGGTGGGTCTATTCTGACCCCCAACCCACAGGAGACACGGTGGGTCTATTCTGACCCCCAACCCACAGGGAGACACGGTGGGTCTATTCTGACCCCCAACCCACAGGGAGACACGGTGGGTCTATTCTGACCCCCAACCCACAGGGAGACACGGTGGGTCTATTCTGACCCCCAGCCCACAGGGAGACACGGTGGGTCTATTCTGACCCCCAGCCCACAGGGAGACACGGTGGGTCTATTCTGACCCCCAGCCCACAGGGAGACACGGTGGGTCTATTCTGACCCCCAGCCCACAGGGAGACACGGTGGGTCTATTCTGACCCCCACCCGCAGGGAGACACGGTGGGTCTATTCTGACCCCCAGCCCGCAGGGAGACACGGTGGGTCTATTCTGACCCCCAGCCCGCAGGGAGACACGGTGGGTCTATTCTGACCCCCAGCCCGCAGGGAGACACGGTGGGTCTATTCTGACCCCCACCAGCAGGGAGACACAGTGGGTCTATTCTGACCCCCAGCCCGCAGGGAGACACGGTGGGTCTATTCTGACCCCCAACACACAGGGAGACACGGTGGGTCTATTCTGACCCCCAACACACAGGGAGACACGGTGGGTCTATTCTGACCCCCAACACACAGGGAGACACGGTGGGTCTATTCTCACTCCCAACCCACAGGGAGACACGGTGGGTGTGTACTCACTCCCAAGCCACAGGGAGAAACGGTGGGTCTGTACTCACTCCCAAGCCACAGGGAGACACGGTGGGTCTGTACTCACTCCCAACCCACAGGGAGACACGGTGGGTGTGTACTCACTCCCACGCCACAGGGAGACATGGTGGGTGTGTACTCACTCCCAAGCCACAGGGAGACACGGTGGGTGTGTACTCACTCCCACGCCACAGGGAGACATGGTGGGTCTGTACTCACTCCCAAGCCACAGGGAGACACGGTGTGTGTGTACTCACTCCCAACCCACAGGGAGACACGGTGGGTGTGTACTCACTCCCAAGCCACAGGGAGACACGGTGGGTGTGTACTCACTCCCAAGCCACAGGGAGACACGGTGGGTGTGTACTCACTCCCAAGCCACAGGGAGACACGGTGGGTGTGTACTCACTCCCAACCCACAGGGAGACACGGTGGGTGTGTACTCACTCCCAAGCCACAGGGAGACACGGTGGGTGTGTCTGTACTCACTCCCAACCCACAGGGAGACACGGTGGGTCTGTACTCACTCCCAAGCCACAGGGAGACACGGTGGGTCTGTACTCACTCCCAAGCCACAGGGAGACACGGTGGGTGTGTACTCACTCCCAAGCCACAGGGAGACACGGTGGGTCTGTACTCACTCCCAACCCACAGGGAGACACGGTGGGTGTGTACTCACTCCCAAGCCACAGGGAGACACGGTGGGTGTGTACTCACTCCCAAGCCACAGGGAGACACGGTGGGTCTGTACTCACTCCCAAGCCACAGGGAGACACGGTGGGTGTGTACTCACTCCCAAGCCACAGGGAGACACGGTGGGTGTGTACTCACTCCCAAGCCACAGGGAGACACGGTGGGTCTGTACTCACTCCCAAGCCACAGGGAGACACGGTGGGTGTGTACTCACTCCCAAGCCACAGGGAGACACGGTGGGTGTGTACTCACTCCCAAGCCACAGGGAGACACGGTGGGTCTGTACTCACTCCCAAGCCACAGGGAGACACGGTGGGTGTGTACTCACTCCCAAGCCACAGGGAGACACGGTGGGTGTGTACTCACTCCCAAGCCACAGGGAGACACGGTGGGTGTGTACTCACTCCCAAGCCACAGGGAGACACGGTGGGTGTGTACTCACTCCCAAGCCACAGGGAGACACGGTGGGTCTGTACTCACTCCCAAGCCACAGGGAGACACGGTGGGTGTGTACTCACTCCCAAGCCACAGGGAGACACGGTGGGTGTGTACTCACTCCCAAGCCACAGGGAGACACGGTGGGTGTGTACTCACTCCCAAGCCACAGGGAGACACGGTGGGTGTGTACTCACTCCCAAGCCACAGGGAGACACGGTGGGTGTGTACTCACTCCCAACCCACAGGGAGACACGGTGGGTCTGTACTCACTCCCAAGCCACAGGGAGACACGGTGGGTGTGTACTCACTCCCAACCCACAGGGAGACACGGTGGGTGTGTACTCACTCCCAAGCCACAGGGAGACACGGTGGGTGTGTACTCACTCCCAAGCCACAGGGAGACACGGTGGGTGTGTACTCACTCCCAAGCCACAGGGAGACACGGTGGGTCTGTACTCACTCCCAACACACAGGGAGACACGGTGGGTCTGTACTCACTCCCAACCCACAGGGAGACACGGTGGGTGTGTACTCACTCCCAAGCCACAGGGAGACACGGTGGGTGTGTACTCACTCCCAAGCCACAGGGAGACACGGTGGGTGTGTACTCACTCCCAAGCCACAGGGAGACACGGTGGGTGTGTCTGTACTCACTCCCAAGCCACAGGGAGACACGGTGGGTGTGTCTGTACTCACTCCCAACCCACAGGGAGACACGGTGGGTGTGTACTCACTCCCAAGCCACAGGGAGACACGGTGGGTCTGTACTCACTCCCAAGCCACAGGGAGACACGGTGGGTGTGTACTCACTCCCAACCCACAGGGAGACACGGTGGGTGTGTACTCACTCCCAAGCCACAGGGAGACACGGTGTGTGTGTACTCACTCCCAAGCCACAGGGAGGCACGGTGGGTCTGTACTCACTCCCAACCCACAGAGAAATATCGAAATGATGAACACATCATTTGCCATGATTTTGTCAATCTTTCTCTCAGCAAATTATTCATGCTTGTAATATTTATATTAGAAAAACAGACACACACACACACTTACGCACACACACACTTACGCACACACACACACACACACACACACACACACACACTTTTGCACACACACACACAGACGGACAGATAAAACAAACTCTTTGAAGCATCTGAAAACCAATTTTTCTTCTTGATAAATTACTGGTTATAAGGAACTGTAAATTCAATTGATGTGTTGAGTCCTGTACAAACAGCAGGAACAGAAGCTATTATGGCGTTATCAGGGACATTTGGCCATATGCAGACCCGTTACTATGGGAGCAGCTCTGTCTCTCCTCTCTCTTTCCTCTCTCACTAATGAATGAAGGAAATTTTATAGCCTATCAGTCTGTGTAGGCTATGTAAGGCCATTGGTCACAAACTCACTGGAACTAGTTAGAATAGATCAAGTTGCAATGTCCCTATTTATTCGCCTCTTATGAAATGAGTAGGGAGACGCAATGCGTCTATTCTTATTCCCAACTCACAAGGATTATCTCACACACATGCAAGCATGCATGCACACATGCACACACACACACATGCACACACACACACACACTGTATGAGAGAGAGAGAGAGAGAGACGACGAGGGAGTGGAGAGAGAGGGGAGAGGGGCAGGAGAGAGAGGAGGGACGTAAGTGAGGACGGAGAAGAGAAACGAGAGGATGGAGGAGAGGAGACTGGGGATGAAGGAGGGAGAGGAGAGATGAGAGTTGTGATGAGGAGGGAGAGAGAGGAGAGGAGAGAGAGAGAGAATCGAGGGAGACGCGTGAGAGAGGAGAGAGGAGAAAGGAGCGAGAGAAGAGAAGAGGGAGGGAGAGAGAGAGAGAGGGAGATAGATGGGAGAGAGAGGAGAGGAAGAGAGACGGTAGAGAAGACCGAGAGGGAGAAGGGGAAGGAGGGAGGGAGAGAGATGGGAGAGAGAGAGAGAGGAGAGACGACGAAGAGAGAGAAGAGAGACTGAGAGGAGCGACTGGGATCAGGATGAGAGAGGAGGAGGGGAGGAGGAGAGGAGAGGAGGAGGAGAGGAGGAGGAGAGGAGAGAGGAGGAGAGAGAGGAGGAGAGTGAAAAGGAGAGGAGAGTGAGGAGGAGAGGAAAGTGAGGAGGAGGAGAGAGAGAGGAGGAGAGGAAGGAGAGGAGAGAAAGGAGGAAAGAGGGGAGGAGGAGAGAGAGAGAGGAGAGAGGAGAGAGAGAGGAGAGGAGAGAGGAGAGGAGAGAGAGGAGAGAAGAGAGGGAGGAGGAGAGGAGAGAGAGAGGAGAGGAGAGAGGAGAGAGGAGAGAGAGAGAGAGGAGGAGAGGAAGAGGAGGAGAGGAGGAGAGAGGGAGAGGAGAGGAGGAGGAAGGAGAGAGGGAGGAGAGGGGGAAGAGAGGAGGGAGGAGAGGAGAGGAGAGGAGAAGGAGGAGGGGAGAGGAGAGAGGAAGAGGAGAGAGAGGAGGAGAAGAGAGAGAGGAGGGAGGGAGGAGAGGGAGAGGGAGAGAGGAGGAGGAGGAGAGAGAGAGGAGAGAAGAGGAGAGAGGAGGAGAGAGGAAGAGAGAGGAGGAGAGGAGAGAGGAGGAGAGGAGAGAGGAGAGAGAGGGGAGAGAAGAGGGGAGAGAGAGGGGAGAGAGAGAGAGAGAGAGAGAGAGAGAGAGAGGCAGACAGACAGACAGACACACAGAGGAGAGAGACGGAGACAGAGAGAGAAATACACAGAGAGAGAGAGAGAGAGAGAGAGAGAGAGAGAGAGAGAGAGAGAAATACAAACACAGAAAGAGAGAGAGAGAGAGAGAGAGAGAGAGAGAGAGAGAGAGAGAGAGGAATACAAACACAGAAAGAGAGAGAGAGGGAGAGAGAGAGAGAGAGAGAGAGAGAGAGAGAGAGAGAGAGAGAGAGAGAGAGAGAGAGAGAGAGAGAGAGAGAGAGAGAGAGAGAGAGAGAGAGAGAGAGAGAGAGAGATGGCAATGTGGTCAAAGGGGAGACAACCTATCTGATGTCGGGCGAATGCTCCAGAGAATGGATGGATGGATGGATGGATGGATGGATTTGTGCGGCCTATCAGTCTTTGTAGGCCATGGAGCATAAACATCACTAGAATAGTTCCAAGTAAGCTCAATTCAAGTCATGAAGTCCTCATTTATTCACCTCTTACAAATTGTGTAGGGAGACATGGTGGATCTATTCTTTTCACCCCCAACCCACAAAGGGATCCAGGAAATGGAAAAGGAAAGAAAAGAAAACAACTGAACTTGATTGCCTAATGTATAGTTCAATGGGTAAGAAAGAAATATACATCTCTACAGTTATGCATGTTTTCTAGTGAACATGACTTAATATATGTATATCATCATGTGAGCATGCTTTTAATGAACTATTCTACACACGGCTGGCTGGTTGGCTGGCTGGCTGGCTGGCTGGAGTTTTATAGCCTATCTGCCTTTGAAGGCTATGTAAGGCCATTGAGCACAAAAATCACTAGAACAGTCTTGAGTGAGTGCAAATCAAATCACAATGTCCCTATTTATTTGCTTCTTACTGAATCGCATAGGGAGACTCGGTGGGTCTATTCTGACCCCCAACCCACAAGGGGCTTACAGGCTATGTAAGGCCATTAAGTACAAAACTCACTAGAATAGTTCAGAGTAAAATGCAATCAAGTCACAATGTCCCTAGTTTTTTTCCTCTTACGAACTGAGAAGGGAGACATGGTGGGTCTATTCTGACCCCCAACCCAAAGGGGGCTACTGTACATTCATAACGTCCTTGTTACTGTTGGCTTGTATTGAACATCATGGCTGATGGATACAAATGAACTACTGTTGTAAAAAACTATATATTTTGCCTGGGCTTGTTTTTTGAGGGGGAAAAAAAAGAGAAGAAAAGTTGTGGTCACAGTAACCTATTTCTTCCTCTCGACCCTAAAACAATAACAGAATAAGAATAAACCGATGATTTACAACAAACTGCATACTAACTCAGGTCATGATAAAAAATTTTTACACATAGCACTCAACAAAGAAACAATTGAATCATCACCTCAACAGTCAAAACTACCCAAGTTCTGATAACCCTACCAACCACCCACCCTTTCCTTTTCTTGCCATGTTATCTCAACTACAACTAGTTTTTCCCATATAGGAGCCTTATATCAGTATGCTGCTGTAGAAAACAAAAGCAACCACAGTGAACCACAAGATTTTTCAAGGCTGCATCATACAGGTGATGCAGGTTTTATTGGCACCACACCAAAAGGGATAAATAAAAACCAGGACGCTTCGAGATTTCTGTCAACAAGGGTGACCGGCTTCAGATCCTGTTGAGTGGTGGGTCCGAAGTTTGTGCTGGGCTGAGTATCCTTGTAGTCTTCTTCCTCAGGATGGCCGTCGCAATGTTGAGATACGATTCCAAAAAATTCCTGCCGAACATCTGGAAAACAAGAAAAGAATCAAATAGAAGTATCTCTCTCCACAGAATAATTTATATTGTGTGATTAGGAAAATAATAAAACTATAAAAATATCAGGAAAAAAGTTGTGGTAATGTTAACCTGATCAACCCTATTCTGACCTTAAACTGTAGGTTTTGATATGCAATAAAAGAAAGAAAAACGAAAGTTGATGGAAAACAATGTACTGCGTGCTGTCCTATCTTCCCTTCTCTATATAAGCTCTCATGAAATCCACTGTTACAGTAGGAAAAAAGCCTTTTCAATTTCAGTGAAAGAAAAATTGGTTTATGTTCAATCTGGCCTCATCTATTAAAAAAAAAACAAGAAAAAGGAAAAAGAGATAAATAAAAATGTCAGGCCTACCTACTGACCCTTTTTGGGGTTTATTTGCCATGTTACCATAACCACATAGTGACAGATTCACGGTAATTTGTCAAAGCAAATGATTCTACAGCACTGTTGCTCAATGGCTGCATGATAAAGAGCAAATGTATCGGTTTCATAGAGTAACTCATCACCCGCATCTGTGCCAAGTTACATAGAGGCAAGCCAGTTGCTAGCATAGGCCAGTGTCAAACATGGGTCAAAATCTGCATGTGCAAATAAAAAGGCTCTCAAATGTTGACACATGTTGACATGAGCCTCGGGTTGCAAGTAGCTTGCATGCTGCTTGTCCTAACAAATACACGTCTGTGTTACAAGCAGCTTTACACTTTAACCCCCATTATTTGCTGTCCTGATCACTTCGTAACCCCTTGGCGCCGGCTGGTCACTGTATTGCCGAAACCCTACACTCCCTGTGCAGCCAGAGTTTTGAGTGTACTGGGATCCCTCCCCTACTGCAGGAATATTTTTAGACTTCTCCTTCCTCCTGCATTGCCATCTGAATAAGAGTGGAAACCCTGCGTATTTCTGAGACCAGATGTGTGAATGCATGGGTCAGCATGTTCTGTATCCTGGGATGAAGGGACAGGTTCTTATGGTCAGGGCCAGGCTCTGTGATAAACAAGGATTCTGAGGCCAGACCCATGCGGCCACAGGGACCAGCCGGCATGGAAGGGGGTATTTGGTTTCAGCACTACAGTGACCGAGCAGCACTAAGGGAATACAGGGCCAGAGAAAACTTTGGGGTCAATGGGTTAACTGCCATAAGATAATAAACACAATGACACACAGACTTGAGCGCATAGTCAGTTGACGACACCAACTCCACTCCCTGGGGAGTATTCCAACCCTATGCTGGCTAACAGCCATAAGGGTTATTTGTACTTCAGTTTCCTAAGCTAGTGGGTAGGAGTACATGTCTATCTTCATGTTTATGTTTGTGAAAGCATGTGTGTGTGTGTGTGTGTGTGTGTGTGTGTGTCTGTGCATGCAAGTGGAGTTTGTGCATGTGTGCATTTGTGTGTGAGAGCATGTATGTGAGTTAGCTTGTGTGTATTTGAGTGAGCATGATATTTTTGCACAGTGTGTGTGTGTGTGTGTGTGTGTGTGTGTAAGTGTATGTGTGTGTGTGTGTGTGTGTGTGTGTGTGTGAGTGCGCATACACGTGTGTGTCTGTGTTCAGTCTCAATCTGACCTCCTTAAAAAAAGAAAAGAAAACAAATCAGGCCTTCATAACTCCCACCCCCTCCTTTATTTCTGGTGGCCATTTTACCTTTTCCTCCCTAAATGTAGACATGTTTCTTAGGGTAAGAACTGGGGTTTGGTAACCAGCTTCTTTTGACACTTGGGTTGCACTTCATCTGCCAAGGTGGTTTCAAAGCACGGTCAAGTCTGAATGATCTGACCCTGTCCCCATGCACCCCAGTAGCCTCTGTGACTTCTTGGGGCCGCCCCTGGCTGAGCTACTGGAGCAGGCCCCTGGCGGAGCTACTGGAGCAGGCCCCTGGCTGAGCTACTGGAGCAGGCCCCTGGCGGAGCTACTGGAGCAGGCCCCTGGCGGAGCTACTGGAGCAGGCCCCTGGCGGAGCTACTGGAGCAGGCCCCTGGCGGAGCTACTAGAGCAGGCCCCTGGCTGGGCTACTGGAGCAGGCCCCTGGCGGAGCTACTAGAGCAGGCCCCTGGTGGAGCTTCTGGAGCAGGCCCCTGGCTGGGCTACTGGAGCAGGCCCCTGGCGGAGCTACTGGAGCAGGCCCCTGGCTGAGCTACTGGAGCAGGCCCCTGGCGGAGCTACTGGAGCAGGCCCCTGGCTGAGCTACTTGAGCAGGCCCCAGGTTGAGCTATGGGAACAGGCCCCTGGCTAAGCTACTGGAGCAGGCCCCTGGCGGAGCTACTGGAGCAGGCCCCGAAAGCCCAGGTGCGAAGAGTTCCAGCTGATGAGTGCTGCATTCATTAGCTCAAACCATTTGTTACACCCTACTCTTCTCTCCACATTGAAAACACTCTACTGCTAGTCCTCACAAATCATTCAGCTACCAATGAATGAACAAATGACGTTTCACAGCTTGTTGGCCTTCACAGGTCAGGGGGGGGGGGGGGGGGGGGGGGGGGAGGGGAGTTTCTGGGGTTTCCACCACCCCACCCCCCACCAGCAAAAAAAAAAAGAGTTTTACTTTGAGTGCCAATTTTCTGCTGCCTGAAACTGGCAATGATCATTATCAGAATGCACCATTTTGCATCCTGGTTTTCAAAATTGTCCGGGGGAGCATGCCCCATGACCCCCCCCTCCTAAAAAAAGTTTGGAAACCCCCCCCCCCAAAAAAAAAATGAACTGATCAGCCCTTGCAGGTTATTAGAGGCCATTGATGAAGATAAATCTTTAGAGCTGGTCACAGTAAGAGCAATCCATGTCTAAATTTTCCCTGTTATTCACCCTCTATGAGTCATCTAGGGAGACACAGTGAGGGACTGATCGAGCGGCCCAGTGATCAGGGGGTAAAGTGTCAAGCAGTTAGAGACTCAGACACGGATGATGAGTCACTATATAAAATCACATCTTTACCTTTAGTGTTCAGGGGCGGATCAGTTCTTTTTTTTTGGGGGGGGGGGGGGGGTGTTTTCCAAACTTTTTTTAGAAACGGGGCTATGAAGGCGCAATGTGCTAAACTGAAAGCAGGGGGGGGGGGGGGGGGGGGGGGGGGGGGGAAAGAAGGCTGCAAAATGGTGCAATCTGGTGATGCTCATTGCCAATTTCAGGCAGCAGATTTTGTTACTGAAAAAAATATTTTTTTTTTTCTTTTTTTTTCTGTTGGGGGTGTGTGTGTGGGGTGTGTGTCCCGGAAACCCCCCCCTTGTCTGTCCCTGGTGTTACCACAAACTCTCAGTGAGTTTGAGCAACAGCACTGAGTGATGATAGCAAGTGTACACTTACCTGGACTATACAAAAGTCAGGCTAATTTTGTTCCCATGTCTATTTCTTCAGGATCTGGTGTCGTACAAGGAAGAAGGGAGCTGAGAAGCCACTGCTAAAGAACAGGATGAAGTAGGCCGTCAGCTTGTAGCGGTTGCTGATGTCAAACGGCAGGTTCTGAAAAGATCAAATGTTTCCTCATGTATCAAACTGTTTTGCTGATTTTCAGCTGGGGGAAATTAAAGAAGACTGAGGGGGTATCAGCATGAACAGCTCAATGTGTGTGTGTGTGTGTGTGTGTGTGTGTGTGTGTGTGTGTGCATGTTAGTGTGAGAGCATGCGCGTGCATGTGTGCATGCGCACGCGCGCGTGAGTGTGTTAGTGTGAGTGTGTGTGTGTGTGCATGTGTGTGTGTGCATGTGTGTGTGTGTGCGCGCATGCATGTGTGTGTGTGCATGTGTGTGTACATTGTGTGTTAGTGTGAGTGTGTGCGCACGTGTGTGTGTGCATGCATGTGTATGTATGTGTATGTATGTGATGTGTGACTGTGTGTGTGCATGTGTGTGAGTATGTATGTGTATGTATGTGATGTGTGACTGTGTGTGTGTGCATGTGTGTGTGTGTATGTGTATGTATGTGATGTGTGACTCTGTGTGTGTGTGCGCGCGTGTGTGTGTGTGTGTGTGTGTGTGTGTGTGTGTGTGTGTGTGTGTGCTTATGGGTGTGTGTGTGTGTGTGCTTATGGGTGTGTGTGTGAGTACATGTGTGCATGTACATGTCTGCTTGGTAATTCATTAAAGAAACTGAAAATAAAAGAGACTGATGACCAATTTATAAAGAGTCTGAACTCAGGAACATTTGAACTCCTCCACAGTATTCTTCCAACAATGTAAAAATGCAACAAATTGCCAATTCATTTGGCTGCGTTTCGACTATATGTGACGAGCCACGACAAAACCAGTGCTAAGTCCATTTTTGGACAAAATGGGGTTTTAATACTTTTGAATTCTGCATTCATTTCTGTTTGTTTTGATATAAGAATGAACAATGTGAGTTAATTAGAATAGGAGTTACAGGCATTTCAAGTTGGGTACTGAAGCAGCGGTCATTTTGAAAAAACGGTCTCAGAAGATTTACTCTCTTCAGACATTAAACACCTTAGCAACGGTATTTCAAACTCCGTTTCCAAAAATAGCTGACCTTATTTTTCTTCGACATCCACAGAGCGGGAACGCCGAGAGAGCGGCCTTTCTATCGGTATATAACATGAAGGGGTTCTGCAAGGGTTTAGGTGTGTTTATTGCGGCTAAAATGAGGCAATTAACGCTAATTACAGGGAGCTTTTGAAACAATACATAACACAAAAGTCTGTATTTTACCATCAAATTATAATTCTTCAAAATGTTTCCTTTACTGGCATGATAGTTTGAATCATGTAGAATCTATTTTCATCAAAAAGTGAAAATCACCCAGAGTGACCCTCCCTGCCTTTTTTCAGTTGTAGCGCAAAATAGTGCCGCGCGACTTAGCACTGGTTTTGTCGTGGCTCGTCACATATGTCAATGAGTAAGTTGTGTTTACATGGAATGAAGACAACGTGTATATTACAGCCTTGATTTAGGTTTGTTCAGGCTATCAGCTGGTTTACAATTTCTACACTATCAAGTTCAGCTTGCAAACAGTCTTGTGACCAGATGACATGCAAATCACTGTGTTCTTGTGGCCTCAACATCTTCAAAACAACTGATTACCTAGTCTCATCTTTGTCAGAAGCTCCCCTTCGTTCTGAGCTTTTTCAAAATGCAAGGGATGTAAAGTATTTAAACGGCTACATGAATACCTCTACAGTTCTTAGTTAATATTTTCACAATATTATTCTTTTCCTCTTAACAATGTACCTTGTGCACACCTATTGTTTTAAACTGTAGCCCACATTTCAGAAACTTCAATTGGCAGCATGAGTAACATGGAGGATATGTAAAGTTGTGTTAATTGGCAGTTCAGGTTACTGTAGAATCATCATTATACAAGTTATAAGGTGGGAAGTGTTCCACTGTCATGACAAGTTCACAATCCTGGAACGCTGTCCAGAGCTCACCGACCCATTGACTGCTAATCCATACTGATACTAAACACACTGCACCTACATTTTTTTAAACATACATAGTTACATACTATACTATTCTGACACCCCAAATGCACTTCTAAGTATCAAGTGTTGCAGATGTCAGATCCACACCAGGGCCGGATCAAAGTTTTTTGAGGGGGGGTGCTTAAAATTGTTTTAGGGTCTTCTCATCGAAGTGGCGAAGCCACGAGTGCGTGCCTGCGAAGCAGGCACGCCCCTCTAGGGGGGTCCGGGGGCATGCCCCCCCGGAAAATTTTGAGAAAAATGGTGCAAATCTGTGCAATCTGGCAGTGCGGTCATTTCCAAGAGTTTTTGTTTGGTCACAGATTCTTCCTGTCTCTGCCCGGGTTTGATTTGTCTGTGCGAGTAGCAAAAGGAAGGCATCTTAATTATAGCAGCACCCCCCCCCCCCCCCCCCCCTCCCTCCCCAGCTACCTTGGCTGCCAAGTAGAGTGTGCTTATACCAAGTGGAGAGTAGTACAGCATCTGGGCCCAGCATCTTTTAGCCCCCCCCCCCCCCCTCCTTCCCAAGCTTTTTACTAACTATACTGTCTCTGCTACCAAGCAAAGTGTGCCGATATCCGATGAGGTGGGAAGTAGATCAACATATTTGAGCAACCACCCCCCCCCCCCTCCCTCCTTCCCCCAACTCCCGGCTGCCACGGAGGTTTATGTTTTTTTTTTGTTTTTTTTTGGGGGGGGGGGTGCTCGAGCACCCCCAGCACCCCCCCTAGATCCGGCCCTGCACACACAAAAACCGAATATTACAGTTCCACACGACAGGGGCGGATCTGGGTTTTGAAAGGGGGGGGTGCAAAGTTCTTTTTTGTTTTGTTTTGTATCTTATCAGCGAAGGCGCGAAGCGACGAACCGACGGCGCGAAGCGCCGAGCATGCTAGGGGGGTCCGGGGGCATGCCCCCCCCGGAATTTTTTTATAAAAAGGAAGCAAAATGGTGCAATCTGGTGCAATCTGAGCGTGTAAAGTGCTATTTTCAGGCGATACATTTTGCCACTGATGTGGTGGGGGTTGGAGATAGGACCAACTGTCTCTCTCTTGGGAAGCACATGCTCGAAAATGTACAGTGCTAAATAAGTTCGATGTTAATAATAAAGAATCACAATTCACAAAAACAACATGAGGAAAAAGTCTTTGCAACAAGATCATACCTCGAATTTAATAATCTTTATAGGGGGGGGGGGGGTGTGCAATTACATTTATATTTACTAGTGCATTCCTATATTTATCAGCATCTCTCTCTCTGCACCCACCCACCCCTTTTTATTTTGGCTGGGGGGGGGGGGGGGGGGGGGGTGCAATTACATCACTATATTTATCAACATATTTCTCTTTCCATTTTGTTATTTATGTATTATCATTGTTTATGTATTTTTTCCTTTAATTTATTTAGTTAGTTTTTTGGCTGGGGGTGGAATTACATTTACATTACTATATTTATCAGCATCTCTTTCTCTTTTTTGTTCTGCCGAGGGAGAGGGGGGGGGGGGGGTGCAATTACATTTACATTCCAATATTTATCAACATCTCTTTCCCTGAGTCTCTCTCTCATTTTTTTTGTCTTTTTGCTTGGGGGGGGGGGGGGGGGGTGCAATTACATTTACATTACTACATTATCAACATATCTCTTTTTTTTTTTTTTTTTTTTTTTGTCCCGCTGGGGGGGGTGCAATTGCACCCATTGCACCCCCCCCAGATCCGCCCCTGCACGACATTTATGTACTACCGCGATATGAAAAAATTATGTACGAGTGATCATCAACACAAGACGTGACTCGTTACTCAATGTTATGTATCTCTCATTACTGAATGACCTTCCCGGTACATAACACGGCCAAACCGCAGTTTGTCACACAAAAATTGAACAGAAATTATTGAAACTCTCGCAAAATCGAGCTATGACACTGACACATTCCTAACACACAACATCTCGTTTTCTGATCGCAGTACAGGGAGATCATTCGCAGTCAAGTGGTGAGGGTGGAAGCCGCGCTGTTTCGACCTTCACACTCAAGACGGCTCTCTTGTGGCAGCGTACCACGAGGTGCCGGTAGTATAAACGTAATGTGGACGAAGTCGCTGCCACCACAGAGCCGTTCACTGCTGTGGGGGTAACTCACCGCTCCAGGGATGCCATACTGCTGGGAATACTGACTCCTGGCCACAGCAGTGGTGGAGAAACGGCGGACCAGAGAGCGAGAGGCGCTAGCGAACACCATCTTGACGCAGGAGTGGTGAAGAGTGTGCGAGGTTAGAAGATTGCTATGAGGCGCTCTATGTTGTCTAAAGCTGGCAGAGGCGAATGCAAGCCTTGAATTTGACAGATAAATTACCCAGGTCTCCCTGCCTTTCCGGCGCGGAAGTTAGTACAGTATTCTGGAATATTACTCATTTTCTCTTTGTCCAGAGTCTCTTAACACGGCCAGCCGAACACTGCCAGATTAAGAATGGTTCACATCTCCGTTACAGATTGCGAAAAATGCACTGCTTTCAATGTAGGGCTGAGGAGCGGAGAGCCTGCAGGGAAATCCACTCTGAGGTCACAAGCGAGTGGTCTGTCCGCGGAGTGCTGCGCAGTGGCTCCCAGCAGATCCATTTTCTGAATAATGAGTTGTTGTTTTTTTATTGTAGGACAAAATTATGCCGGTCGAATGTCAGAACAAGGTGTTGTTTTTTATTATTGGCACAAGTTGTTGGCATCCGTCAGTCTCGTGAGACTATGGGGTGTGCGCCAGGTTTGGTCAGTCCGGGGTTGAGAGGCAGCGTACTCTGTGGCTGTAGAGCCTGATCCTTGTCAGCAAAAGCACTCAGTGGGTTTCTGTGTGTATCGAAGATTATGCAGACGGGATTGGTTGCCTTACTCGCTCAATGATGTATAAATATTGCTGTTGTATTCAAAGTCCTTATAATTAGTAGAGTTCACAATATTACACTCTTGTGATTCGAATTTACCGCATACAAGTTTTACATTCATGGGAAATCGATGTTTAGAAAATGAACTGACGGAAAAATGGCTGCCAGTATGGAGTGTATCACAACAAGCGGAGGAATACACTCACGATGTGATATGGCATTCAGCGTGGCTGTTCAGAACGGTGGTATGCATGTTATGGAAGAATTTAGGCTAGCACGTGACCAACCTGTTGCTGAGACTATATTCACTAGTCTCAGCCACGCTGAATGGTGACTAGCTAGTGAGATTCAAGATGGCGGACAGCATGAGCACTTTGTCATTAGACAGGGACCTTTTTTGGACGGTCTCGGTTCACTTTGAGGTGCCACTTCGGAATGGAGGAATGTGAGCACTGCGAGTAGAAAATTACTTATTTTATATTTTTAATTATTGTGCCTATTAAAGTTACATGGGATTGAGAAAACGATGCAGATGACTGTCAGACTGTTGTTGGATTATGGGTGATGTCGAAGTACACG
>JAWQFJ010032984.1:0-10000 GCA_034096865.1 Theodoxus fluviatilis
CGTCACAAATGCGAGAAAGTTTCCCTTGAAATGATTTCAAGCAGCTCTGCTGTCCTTCACTGCCGAGTTGTTGTCCTGGAATCGAGAAAACTGCGTGTCAGGAACAAAACAGATTACCCATCTCCCTGTCTTATCTGCAAAACCAGCGGCATTTGTTGAATTAAGACCGCAGTCGAGCCTAGCCGTCGCTCTGTGCACCTCCGGTTCTCCGGGTATTCCTGAGAGACTGCCTCCTCGTGGAACTGATGGCAATAGAAATTAGTGGCTTGTCTGGTAATCTCTTGATCAGGTACTTAGAACTGAAATGTCAAGGTGCGAAGACTTGCTGTGATGGAAATTTTCACAAACACGTTCTTATCTCTATAAGTATGATGCATTCATAAACTATATATGCGAGGATTCTTGACATTGCAAAATGAACAAAAACGAGTTTTTTTATTTTAATAGGAAAAGGCAGAGCGTGATTTATTTCTTAATCAGTTATAGTACATACCTGCATATCTGTGCGTCCATCTGTTTAACTCCTCCCTCTCTCTCTCTCTCTCTCTCTCTCTCTCTCTCTCTCTCTCTCTCTCTCTCTCTCTCTCTCTCCTGTTTTCGGCCTTGGATTGCTGGCCATTCTTGACCCTGTGTTTGGTTTGGCCGGACCGTCTCTCTGATGTTCGCAGCCAGCGATTAGCGGCCCCATGCCGCCTGGCGGTCTGATGGCTGTCCTCGTCACCCCCTAGGCCCCCTTCACCTACCTCTGGTACCCCCATCCCGGCCCCCATAACCCCTCGCCCTCCCCCTCGAGGACCCCCTGACTGTCTCCAACTCTTCGAATAGGACTGCCAGCCAGCCTGTCCGGAATTATCAGATTTCAAGGCCGCGTGTTTTCAGGGATAATGCTGACTGAATAAAGAATGTCGAGCATGCCGTGGGAGATGCCTGAAAATCTTATTTATTTTGGGAGCTGACGGAATGTTGAATTTGGTCGAATTCCGTCAGATTTGCGCTGTCTGACTATTTGGAATTCCTCCTGCTTCTGTTCTGCTGGTTCTGCTGCTCCTCTTCCTTCTGCTGATTCTTCTGTTTCAACCCCTCTCGCTCGTGTTCCTCCTCCTCCTCCTCCTCCTCCTCCTCCTCCTCCTCCTCCTCCTCCTCCTCCTGCACCGCCTCTTGACTCCGATTCCTCCGAACTCTGCCTATCGAGGTGTTGAGAGCTGTTGATTGTTTATCGAGCTCTGTTGGTACGGAAATTGCATTTGTTCCTCTACGTATCCCGAGAGAATGCGATGGACGTTGGGCTATTTCATTCCCTGAGTGGCTGCGAGGTCCGGCAAAGGAATCAACTTCTACTTTCCGCCATCTCCTTCCTTCTCCCTTTTCTAGTAACATCCCCGTCTTTTCCCCCCACGTTGATCTTCCGTTTCCTAACTATTGCTGTGTGGTAGATGTATTGTGGTGAGAGAGAGAGAGAGAGAGAGAGAGAGAGAGAGAGAGAGAGAGAGAGAGAGAGAGAGAGAGACAGACAGACAGACAGACAGACAGACAGACAGACAGGCAGGCAGGCAGGCAGACAGGCAGGCAGACAGACAGAGGGATATTTACTTCTCATCTCAGATGGCTTGAACCAATTTGGGGAAGTGCATCAGTGGCGTGGCGTATTTACTCTGCATTCTACACGAGTAAATGATGGAGTGATTATTATCCCTCAGTGACGCTCTCACTGCCTTCCTGACAGCTTGTCTCCACTTCTCTAGCTCAGAGAGAGAGAGAGAGAGAGAGAGAGAGAGAGAGAGAAGCTCGTATTCTGTTAATCTGTTTATTACTACATATGACAGCGTATATTTGCTGAATTCTTAAACCCCATTGCAAAGAAAACCTAAATCAAAATCGACCCAATACATTTCAGAGAAAGAGAGAGAGAGAGAGAGAGAGAGAGAGAGAGAGAGAGAGAGAGAGAGAGAGAGAGAGAGAGAGAGAGAGAGAGAGAGAGAGAGAGAGAGAGAGAGAGAGAGAGAGAGATTTAATGTCAACTGGCGCCATGGCATTTATTCTTTCGGTCCTCTCATTACAATTCAGACTGAAATGCAAATAGCTTGCCGTTTGAATTACGCTCTGTCTCGGCCACATGGGAATATTGGGAGAAAAGCCCGTCTGTTATTTGATTTTCATTCAGTTCGTTGCAGGAATAATTTGTAGTTTCGTAATCAACGTGGCTTGAACAAAGAAATATTTAAAAGCATCTGACATTTTGTGCAATGAGAAACAATTAATCAATACCGAAACTGCACAAAAACATTGTAATTAATAAAGCAGAACATAATTATTTTACTTCAGATAATTTTTCTTTTGTTTAGTCATGATGGCAAACTTTAAATATATCTAAATTCGATGAGGACTAATGCACATGCACTTACAATTTCACAGTTACTCATACATGGATGATATTGGGTTTTAAATCATGTCTTCTTAATTTCACACACACAAATATATATATATATGGACACGTAAAGATAGTTTAAACACGATAAGGATTATTGATGTTACATTGCACTTGTGTACTCTTTTGAAAACCGTTTAGCCTTGAATAAATGGGAAGCTTTAGGCTGCACACAATGGGAATACTTTGTACGCGTACCATGTATATTCATATCACGCTGCTTCAGTGTGGGCAAAATGGATAGTAAAATACGTAATTGGGAAACTACAAGGTCTCACCGTCAACTATTTGAATTGCATATTGAAAGGGGCGGACGCCCGTGAATGCAGCATTTTATGCGGCAGGCCCTTCCCAGAAGTCACATGATTAATTTTACGGCGCGCTGTATCTCCAGCTACGGCCACTTGTCTTCCTGCATATTTCATGATAAGGTTGGAATGAAATGAAACGGACCTATTTCTTGAGACGTTTCGTTGCTATGTTTAATTCGTTTTTTACATCCGTCGTGAAGTTCCATATTCAACGGTAATAAAGCTAGGGAGAATTGACTATGAAAAGGAATGTATGAGCTTTCCTTAGCTGAAGATCGGATTATTTGCATGTCTCAAAGTGCTGCGTTTATTGTCGTGTTATTGTTTTCTCTGCATAATATTATTTGGTCAAATCTTGTGTTTTTTATAGTCTTCAGGGCCCGTATTCACAACGGCGATTTATCGACGATTTATTTTAACCCCGATTTATCTCTCAACTCAGACGATTCCAACTGACTGTTCCGCTCTCCCTTGGCTGGAAACCAGTATATATAGCAAAGCGCAACCTAGGATCCTCTGACGAGCGTACCTTATCTAACCGATCAAGATAACGCGGGGCTAGGGGATAAATCGAGTGTTAAAAAGATAAATCGCCGTTGTGAATACGGGCCCAGGTCTTTTTTTCATGCTGTGCCGACACGTTTTACATGTGCTCTGGTGACGACCTAATTCAAATCTCCAAATTAATATCGGATGTGCTTGTCTGCAATTGACATTTGAATATTAAATATTTAATTAACGTTTTTGTTATTGATTTTCGTTCAACTCTGTCTCGTTTTCACAAATCTCTTCTGCATCAGTTTTCATGTAACAAATTTGTTAATAAAGAATATTAATGGAATAAAAATTAATGCTGGGGTTGTTCCACTCTCATGAGATCTTTATAGACCACGCTATAGTGATCTGAACTGCATAGCGGAATGTTGCCTATTAAAATACTGCTCTAAGTGGAATATAAAAAAACATGGTTAATTCACTTCTGTTATACTTTTTCTCCAAATTACTTATCCAATTTCTAAATTACATATCAGAACATATGATATAACATAATCATGGGTTAAAGTCAGTACGTACATACATGTATACATGTATGCATAGAGGAAGTACAGAGGTATCTACTCCTGTCAGGGCTGACCTGCATTATACGTACTCCTCTGTATGAGGGGATTCAGGGGGAGGGGAGGTGTAGTACAACTAGTGGTCAATTTTTCCTGCTGTCGTCAGTCTCCAAATGTCACCCACCCCTCCCTCAGTGCAGGTGGCAGGCAGGGGGTGGAGAGGGAGGTCATCAAGTAAACATATGGAAAAAAGAAGGAAGCCAAAGAAACTGAGGAAGCATTTTTTAGATGGTCATCTAGAGACGAAAACCCGGAAAGGGAAAGGTAGGGGAAGGAAGGAGGGAGTAGACTATTTATAGATGACTTATTCAGTTATTGTACGTACATACCAATTCAAATAGAGTCTGACAAACGGAGTACTAGAAAGAGTTGACTGGGTTGAGCGAGGAGGAGACTTTTGGAGAAAATATAAGAATTTTTAGAAGTTTTGTATGTATATATATATATATATATATATATATATATATATATATATATATATATATGTGTGTGTGTGTGTGTGTGTGTGTGTGTTCACCAGTTTCCTAAAGATAATCGAACCCCATAAACTAACACTATGTTCAATGCACTGCTGCGGGTACTTGCTTGTGACAAAGGGAGGGAGGGACAGAATGAAGATGATGGAGTGACGGTACACTTGACATGTATGCGAAGCTGTACATGCATGGAAAAGACGGACAATAGAACTGGGGATTACATTGGAGGGGGCTGGGGTGGGGGATGGGAGACCGTGGGGAGAGATGCCGGGAAAAAAAACCGACAGGAGATTGTGACAAGGGACCTGACCACTGATCAGTTCGGTCAAGGATGCCTTCTGGTTGTCTGTGTCCAGGGAACAGAGACGGTCCCAAGACTCTTTCGCTCATCTCGCCTCCAGCTGTCTGTCCAGTGGCAGTAATGACCCTGCCCAGACCCCCTGTCGCCTTCCTCCCTCTCAGTCCCCTTGCTCCCCCATCCCGGCCTCCCCTCCTCCCATTCCCTCCTTTGAGGGTGCGACAAACCCCTCCGTCTGCTAATTATAAGCTTGCGAAGCCTGCTACTCCGGCCTGTCCCCGCGGGTTGTCGCCAGCAGTTCGGCACTGACCGCAGGGCGGGGCGTTCTCTCCCTCCCTCTCCCTCTGCGCTAGTCTTTCTATATCTGTGCTCTCTACCCCTCCCCGCTCGCCCCTGTCCAGCCCTACTGTCTGTCGTCCCCGGAAAATTACAGGCCAGCTTCCTCCTGGCTTTGCGTGTGGATTGTGCTGGGACAGTGCAGGAAAAATTAAGGTTCCCTCCCATTCTACCATTCCCTCCCCCTGTCTCTCAGATGTGGCGAGTTCAATTCGCGTGGGAGGGGGTGAGGAGTGGGGATGGGGGATGCGTCTTGTAGTGGTGACAGTCGGGCGCGCCCCCGGGGCAGGCAGACGTGGGAGAGGGATGCCGCTGACAGAGACTGACGTGGGCTGGCTACGGAAGCAGGGCTGGTGTGGATGGAGAAAGGGGAGGAAGAAGCCTGTTTTCAGGCAAGGCCAGTTGAAAGGGATGCCAATGAATCCTTTCAGGCCCTGCTGAATACTGAGGGAGTTCCAAGCTGTAGCGTTTCTCTCTCTCTCTCTCTCTCTCTCTCTCTCTCTCTCTCTCTCTCTCTCTCTCTCTCTCTCTCTCTCTCTCTCTCTCTCACACACACACACACACACACACACACACACACACACAAACACACACAAACACACACACACACACACACACTCACACACACTCACACACACACACACAAGGTAGCCTACAGCAAGTTAAAAACAGCAGTACGTGGTGATCTTTCACAACCTTCCCTGGAGCCCAACAGTTCCACTTAAGTATATTCCTAGCAGCAGTCCCTATAATCGGGCTACCCATAGGGCAACCTTCCCTCCCCGTCCCTCCCACTTCCTCCCCCTCTGCCACAAGTACATTCTCGTCTGGCCCCAAAGGGACAGAGCTTCGGCCCTTTGGGGTCTTGTTAAGCGCATCACCTTCCCTCTCCCCTTTTCCTCTCCTTCCTGCATACCCGCCCCTCCACTCCCCCCGTCCTCCCACTTACCCCCTCTCCTCCCTCAACACTCAAACACATCCCCCTTCTCCCTTTTGACGTCCAGACTGGTGGCAAGGCTGGGATCTTGAGAGGGGAGGCGATCTAGCCCCTCCAGGCGGAATTCGGAGCGCGGCCGCAGTTTTGACAGCAGCCCGTGTGCGGGGCGGCGACTTGAAAGGTCGATAATTTGAACCATGCCCGGCTAAGCCGCTTGGTTTACCCACAGCCCTTGCGCCTGCGACTCCAAGACAAAACTCTGCCGTAACATTGCCAGGAACGCCGGGCCCCAGCTATCGCCTATGAAACTGTAACGAGATAATGCCACGCCGCAGATGGCCGTGCCTTTGAACCAGCCGCCAGGAAGAGATGTGCTTTTGCCCGCTATCGTCGCCACTGTTTTTTCAGCAAGAGCGTGGCTTATTGCAAATGCGATTCTGATCTGTCTTCAAACAAACTTGTTACGACCACTGGAATGTGTTTTTGGCTTGCCAATTTCGCGCAGGATTATGGTTTTCTCCTTCAATTCCCTAATTGGCGTTGAACATTTTTTTCACCTGCGAGGCAGGTCGAGTTGGATATTCGAGAGTCGGGTTGATTCATAAACAGTCGTGACAGCTAGACTGACTCACTGACTTTGTGAGAAGGTCAAGTTCATCCAACTCGGAGGCGTGTCCGTCTCCACATGTGACCTCCTATTTAATGAAGTGCACACAGCACGCCAGATCGCGAGGAGACTTCGCGGTCGTCTGTGGTCTGGACTCTATTAAAGCCACGAGTCTTCTGCTGGGACTTCTTGTCTCCACATAGGTCACTGCACTTGGAGGGCCTCGCACTCCTTTCCTCAGGCCGATCTCACCTCTCTTCTCTGACACTGATGAAGCAAGAGCAGCGGTCAGCGTGTAGGCGGCTGTCTTGTCCTATTCGCTTGGCTGGCTCGGACCCTCGCGGACTCGATAATTATCGTGTGTTCGCTGTAGTGCTTCAAGCGCAGCCTTGTCGAAGCCCTGTGAGGACTCCGAGTACAAACACGGGTGCCCTGCTGCCACTGGGGTGAAGGGAGGCGAGGACAACTAGGACATGGAAGGGCGGATGCCTCTGAGGTTTTTCCAGACCAGTGGCTGTCTAGAGGAACGGGCGTCAGTTCTTGGTCACTTTTTGTATAGTGAGGAAGTTCTGCCTCTCACCCCTTCACCCAACCATTAACCATCTCTCCTTCTCACCATCTGCACTTCATGCTGCAGTGCATTCCCCTTTCACCCCTCTCTGATTAGTCTTACTATCGTTTCCTCCCCACCCCCTCCACCCACGCCCGCTCCAGTCTCCCCCACTACCTGCACTGAACCCCGCAGCCTTTTTTCCCGCTCTGTGTGCTCTTCACTCTCACCCAGAATGCCTCCATCCCCTCCTGTTTTGTCTCTTACCCCTCCACCCAACCATCTTCCTCCTTCATCTGATTACCTGCCTCTCACTCAATTGTCAAACAGGCACGTACGCGTGCGCACACACACACTCACACACACACACACACACACACACACACACACACACACGCACGCACACATCTGTCACTATTGTTATTCCTCTTGCTTCTCCTCACCTCTCACCAACGCCACCATCCCTCCTCTCCTTCCCTCCGTCTCCTCTGAAACTTGCCCGCCACCCCCATATCTTTTTCTACAACACACACCCCACCCCCACCAACATCCTACTCTTCTTTCTACACTCTGCTCGGTTTCCTTTTCCCTGTCACCGTTGTCATGTCATGAGGTCCCGAGAATCACTGTCATCGCCACAAATATATCACTCCGCAGGAGGTCGGCTTCCTAGCGTCACGCGTCAGGCAGGCGCCCTCGACAGGAAATGACGTAAGCGCAGGAGGCATGGACAGTGGTCAACTTCCGCGAAGCGACGAGTCGATGAAGGAAGCGCGGAGATCGTTAACACGCTTGAAGTGTTTTGAATGGCCCCTGATGATAGACTGCCAAGTGCTGGTTTTGTGACTGCTCCCCTCAGGTAACTTTTTTTATCCTAGTCTGGCAATTAGCATGTTTGTGGTTTTGATACGGTATTTTCTTTAATTAAGCTGGCGTTTGTGAGCTGAAGTTAATGACAGCATTGTGCCGTGGAGGTATTCTGAGAACGACGCTGTCACCTGTGGAGAAAAATGACCTGAATACAAAATTCACCCAACCAGCTCATTGACTTTCAGAGGAGTCGTTAACTCTTCTTCCTTCTTGTCTTCGGAGTAATAGATTTAAGTCAACGCTGCAAATACCCTCTTTCTCATTTGTCTTTCTGTTCACAAAACCTGTGTCCTTAGTCCTTAGAAGGGCCGGACACCAGCTTTGACTATTATGAGCCTATTGTTTCCGCATACATGGCCTACAGAAGTTTGTGGCTGTGGAAGTTTGAGAGCCCAGCAGTGAGGTATGAATGGCTGTCCGGCTTCAACTCGATCTTGGCCAGTGGTCATTAAGGGCTTGTTGTGGGCGGGTGCCGACCACACCCTTTCGATGTCCACCCCGATGAAGTGCCTAGCTCTTCAGAGCTGAGTGGAGCCGGGTACCTCCCCTGCTCGTCACCCTCCACCCGTCTCGACCTCTCCTGCCCTGTCAGTAGCGGGCTTGAGGGCCACCCTTTTGTACCTGTCCCACCCGGTATGGCATGCCCAGTGATGAGAGAGAGAGAGAGAGAGAGAGAGAGAGAGAGAGAGAGTCAAAGTCTCTCATCCCCTCCAGCGCGTCCTGTTTGATCAGGATTGCAAACACTGCTCGCACAGGAAAGAAGGGAAGGCAGAGCAGTTGACTTTTGACTTTTGAAGGTGCTGAGTTGAAGGGCTAAAATACTCTACCATGCTCTTCCTTGCCCTGCCTTGCCCTTATTCGTTACTCTCTATGCCTTGTGCAGCATTCCCAACTCCTACCGTCTGAGTGCGAGCTGTTAGCCAGCTCCCCACGCCTTTCCCTCTCTGTGCTGCCCAATTTTCCGGAGGGGATGTGTCTGCGATCGGCAAACAACCCAATTTTTCGCCTCGGCGTCGAACAGCTGAGCCCTGGGGCAAGAGCGAGGTGTTTGGTGGTTTTCCTATTGGTTTGATTCCTGTTTAATGTGGAGAGGTTTGTAGCAGGGGGGAGAGGGTGCTTCAGATGAAAGCCATGCCTGCTCGTAATGGATTCCCAACGGCCTGCCTGTGTGCTAGGACCACAGCCACAGTCGCCAGGCTTGGGTGTCGCTAGGGCTGCTGGGCTCGCATTATAGGGCAGGGAGAAGTGGGATTTGATCGGGACTGTCGATGGACTCTCTATCTCCCCTTTCTGCCCTTTGACTGCGAGCTGCTGTGCGCAGGCAAAATGTTTGCAGAAATGAGCCTCTGAATCGGTTTTAAAACGAAAACTTCTCCCGTCTGGGTGTCAGTGCCGCCGCTTCAATTAGGTAGGCAGCACGAAGAAAAATCTTTCGACGCCGATCGAATGGGAGAGAGAGGGAAACGTTCCGGTCAGGTTTTTTTTCTCTCTTCTTATTCCTCCGTCTTCACGGATTGTTTGTGATGTCACCACGAGAGACTAGAGGGAAGAGATGAGAAAGAGCAGTGGTGGTGGTGGTGGTAGTGGTGGAACAACGCATATTTTCTTAGAAAGCATCCAAGTTCAGGTAATTTCTTTCCAGCTCCTCCACACACACACCAGTCGGCGTTTCCCTGGGTTGCTAAACTCAAATCTCCACAAACAGTGTCCGCGGAGGGATCTGCGCTCGCTGACTGTACTTTAGCACGTCGTTCTGTCAGGACAAACACGGGTGTGTGGAAAGAAACCCAGGACGAGAAGGACACTGCGATGGCTGCCTCAGCCTTTCTCCTCTTTTTGTCCCATCTTTTTTTGGAAACAATGACAAACTCTGGGGCTGGGGGAAGGGGGTAGGGGTGGAGAAGTGGAGGGGAGGGGGGTGAAAATGGAAAAAGGACTGGAAAAAAGAGTGGAGGCAGGGAGGGAGAGGGAGGGGCCGCGGGAGGGTAACAGTCGGCTCGGGCGTCTCGTTCTCAGCAGGCGGTATTGGGCGAGGACATTGGGACAGGATGGGATCCCGAACAGCCAAACAG
>JAWQFJ010032984.1:15000-42970 GCA_034096865.1 Theodoxus fluviatilis
ACCCTTGTCGCTTCTTATGATTCAAGACCTCAAAGTGATTTGTCCCTGACCCTGCCCCCGAGACTTGGCCCCTGTTCTCGATCCCTATGACTTTCCTCATTGGCTCTGGCTGTGTCCCCTACTGTGGCCCTTACAATTGCCCCTGGCTGTGTCCAGGGTGGCGGGGTTGTGACCGGCGTGAGCGATGGGGCTGGACCAGAAGTAGGGTATCCCAGCAGGCCCCTGGTGTCCAGGACACGGAGAGAGGTCGACCCGGGATGGATGGATCCTGGGAGGGAGGGAAATCGAATTAGCGTCCACACGTCCGCACATCAGGGTCCACTACAGGCGTGGGTGACACGGGCGAGGGAGGCGAGTGGGAGGGAAAGGGGCAGCATGGGGGTGGGGAGGGGTATGACGGGGGAATAGGAGGATGTGGAAAGAGCAGGAAGTCAAAAGAGGAGAAAGGTCGGTAGGTGTAGAATGCACTGGACACCTCCTTTTGACAAATGGCTTCTTCCCCCGCCCCCCCCCCCCCCCCCCCCGCCTTCACAAACACCCCGCCTTACCACTTTTTCATTCTTCTCCCCCTCGAACTGCAACCCCCTCCCCCTCGCCTCCCTTCCCCTCCCTCGGGCTTGAAACTCTCACTCATTTCCCGAGCCTGCCGAGCTGTCTTTTCCTCCGTCCCCGGTCTACAAGACAGAGGCCAATAATGCAGTTTGTTGCCCCTGCCTGAGCGAAAATTGACATAAATGTTCTGGGCCTAGAGATCGAGATTGTCATCGGCGCTGGCAGCTACTTCATCATGGCGGTCTCGCTGGGAGGGTGCAGAGGGTTTGGCAAGGTGGAAGGTGAAGGGGGAATATGAAGGGGGGAAAGAAAGGGATGATAGTGATGGTGGTCGTGGTGGTGGTGGAGTGTGTGGTTGTGATGGTGGTACTTGCATTGGATTTGATGATAATGAATGTTGGCAGTGATAATTTTCAGAGGCAGAGTGGTAGAGGAGCTGATGAGGAATGCAGCAGTTGTGGTGAGGACGGTAGTCGTCATGGCGGAGGCGGTGGCGGGAGTTCGCTCTCTGCTTTTGCCAAGGAGGAGAGGAAAATTAATGGGCAGACGCAGGGAGCGATCTAACTTTGGCGGGGGCCTATCTGGTCGCATGATTTACTCCTGCCTCCTGCAGCTGCTTGTCTGACTTTTAAACACTCGCACCCCACCCCACTCCACCCCACTCACCACCAGCCACCTCCCTGCTCCCTAGCCCCAGTTCCAGCCACAACATCCCTACTATTCTTTCCCATTACCCCACCCCACCCCACTCTACCCCCACCCATTTCTTAACCCACCCCCATCTTCCTTGCCTTCGACCTTCTAAGCTAACTACACCTGTGCAAGCCTGGAGACTTGACAGTCACTTTTCCACGAGAGCGTCTTCTTGTACGGGGAGAAGGTTGGACTTTCCTTCCCCTTGTCTTCCCGTCTGTCCTTTCGCCTGCAGCGCCAAGGGCCGGGGAAAGTCGTTCATCATGATCAGCCCGGGACCTTCAGCTTCGCGTAATGCTGGCTGCGCCTGTGTTTTATGGAGACGAATGGCGGTGCAGTCTTCCTGCAAGGAAATGCACACCCACGGACCCCGGCTTCGCCTCGATGGCAAAAGGCGCTTTTACTGTCTTCGATGTAGGTATGCGTGCCGTTTCCTCGTGCTGCTCGTGTTCTGAATGGTAGCCAGGAGAAACGTGGAGACGTCCATGAGGTGGTGACAAAGACGTTAAGATGGGAAGACGCATTCTTTACCCCTGTCGTGTAATCGTTGAATAGGTGTAAAACTGAAGGAATCTGCGCTCGTTGTGTTTACTGAGGCAGTTTGGGGTCTGGTGCGAATAGCGTTGAATGTTTACGACCGCGATTAGGTGTGTGTGCCCATGCTGTATTTGAGAAGCGCGGGAGATAGAGGTTGAAAATAGAATTGGAATCATCAACAGTTTACATTTCGACCACTGTTGGGCGTTCGCAGTCTCGCCAAACATTTTTTTGGCTAGCGTTATATAATCGATAAGATTTGAACGTCAACCAAACTCTCTCTCTCTCTCTCTCTCTCTCTCTCTCTCTCTCTCTCTCTCTCTCTCTCTCTCTCTCTCTCTCTCACTCAGGGTCAGACATCGAATGAATTCCATTTATCTTAGTACAGCAAACAAGGATTCAACGAAAGAACCAGCCATGGTTTTGTTCTTCCGAGCACTCATGGGTTTTCCGCGAAAATCTTTATTGTGGCAAACCCATTATAAGAGGTGTACTCAGATGCTTTTTTGAGTAGAAGGATGTGAATTTGCCGCCATCTTTTCTTGCATGCAGTGTCAACCGCTAGAAGTAAAAATGGAAATGGGAAAAGGGGGATGTAAACGAAGGAGGAGAGAAGAAGTGAGCGGGGGGAGGAACTTTATCGGTTGGGGGAAAGTAGAGACAGAACACTCTCCAAGCCTAAGTGCTCTCCTGGCAGACAAAGTCCCTGAAAGCCGTAGGAAGCTGGCCTAAATGCCAGCACCCTTCGCCGAAGACGTGCCACATAATTTCCAATCTCATGAAATTTTAAACATTCAATAGCCGCGCTCGCGCAGGAAGAGAGTGAGGATGCAGGAAAAAAAAGCACTGCACTTCCGCGGGTTGGCTGAGAGAGAAATGTGTGGAAGTCTTGGAGAGAAATGGCCGTGAGAGGAAGGATCGATACAAGCCAGGGAAAAGTTTACATGTAATCATCGTTGGCAACGGCAGTGAGAGGAAAAACGCGCTGCCTTTATTGCACGAAGCAAGAACAAAGTCAATTTCGGGGCATCAAGGCGCCGTATTACAAATACCTTCTTTCGCTTCCAAGCCAGCGAAGAAGAGCGCATAATGCGCTCTCGTAGCGCTCCGTGCGATATTCGTTTGTTTTCGTAATTTTGGGGCAATAGGAGTTTTTCGCCCTCGTGCATGCACACCCCAAGAAAGAGACACAAGCATGTGGAGTAGTTTGTGGTAGAAAGGGTTATTGTAGGATATCGTCTCTGTAAACAAATTTCTCCTCCTCGATGGTAACGGCTGCGCTCGTCGCTCACCGATTAGCTTGCACACGCGATCATGAGATTTTGAGTGAGAGAGAGAGAGAGAGAGAGAGAGAGAGAGAGAGAGAGAGAGAGAGAGAGAGAGAGAGAGAGAGAGAGAGAGAGAGAGAGAGAGGGAGAATCAGCTGACTTGCTCACAACCATTTACAGACGGTGGCACAAATCTTTCAGGACACGCGCGTACCCATGCACGCACACTCAAACTAAACTACTACACCCCCTCGTCCCCCCCCCCCCCCCAATCACCCCCCAACCACTCCATCCCACCTCCCAAAATAACCCGAATCAGTACATGTGGAATGGTCACCCTCATGTTCTGTATCGCGATTTCAATGAAATACACGAAGTTATTCATCAGGGCTGCCTGTATGTCGAGAGCTGGGGTTAGGGCGAGGATTGCATTATTTATGACGACGCTGAGCAAGCGTTGTATTCCGTCCCCCGGCACGCCACTCCGTAGCCTCGCCATCTGTCAAGCCCTCCCAGGCGCCTTAACCCCTTGATCCTGACACCAGTAGTCCGTCCGGCCCGTCTGCAGGTCATGCACTTCACGTGGTTAATCGCGTTTTCGTGTGCTGAGGGAGAGAGCATTCCGAGCAGCGGCCAGCAGTGAAGATGAGTTGATTGCCAACCTGAGAATAATATGAATTAATGAGCGCCCCTGCGTGAGGTGTCCGACCGTCCTGATGAAAATGTCAAAGAAATATGAGCTGGGCTGTGGTGGCATTAGCGAGTTGCAGATGCATAATTGACGCGATTGGCCATCTAACGGCCGTAGGATATTTGCCTTGCCTATTCAAATGTAGAGCTTCGGCGCCTCAAGAGTTCATCTTCCACGCCTCCATGGGTCCGTGGAGACTTCGGCGTCGACTTGGACCGCCATTTGCCTCGGCCTCGGCGTCCACAGCGTGGACTGCCCGTCCCTTAGCGGGGACTTGCCTGACCTCGCCGGACTGAAAACCCTTGTTTATGTGGCTTGTGGGTTATACTGGAAGGACGAGGAGGAGAACGCAAATCCTATTCTTCTGAATAGGATTATTTGCGCTCCCCCAGTGTTTCTCAGACTGTGTAGACGTTGTGGTTATGGTTAGAGGAGTGCGATTTGAGTTCATTGGAGGGTTGGGATAGTGCTGGCTAGAGACATGTCTGACCAGTTTGTTGGCAATTCTGAGGCGATTGTGGGTTGACTGTCCCGCCCTTTGTCCAGTGTGTCAACATTCCGCACCTCTCCCTCTTGATGACAGTTTGCCTGCTTCTCTCTCTCTCTCTCTCTCTCTCTCTCTCTCTCTCCCCACATCTCTCTCCCCTCACACCTCTCTCTCCCCCCCCCTCCCCCCCCCCCGATCTCTCTCTCCCCCCCCCCTCTCTCTCCCCCCCTTTCTCTCTGTGTGTTCCTGACTTTTTTCTCAAACCTCTGTCCCGGCCTGTCTGTCGACCTGTCTGTCTGTCTGTCTGTCTGTCTGTCTGTCTGTCTGTCTATCTATCTGTCTGTCTGTCTCTCTGTCTGTCTGTCTGTCTGTCTGTCCGGCTGTCTCTCTGTCTGTCTGTCTGCCTGCCTGCCTGCCTGCCTGCCTGCCTGCCAGCCTGCCTGCCTGCCTCTCTCTCTCTCTCTCTCTCTCTCTCTCTCTCTCACACACACACACACACACACACACACACACACACACGACCTGCATACTCGTCCCACACTGGATGATGTCGTCACCCTACGCCTTCACTAGTCCCTTGGAGCCCGTCTCTTTGAGCTGGTAATGACGGGAGCCGAGACGCCACATCGAACAGCCATCCTGCTGGTGTCCACGCCCGGCCTTTCCTCGAGTCTATTGGGCTCGTTATTGAGTGGAGGCAGCACTCAGCCCTTAACAAGGCACTACGCCTTTACTTTTTGCCCCCAGGATCGATGGCAGTCGGTCCCCGGCGGATGGCTTTGATAAGATTGGCAAAGGCCAACCAGGTCCTGCCCAGGACAGCTCGGGCAGGTGGTTGGGGAGGGGGACGCGAGGAGAGAGGACCGCAGGAGGCAGAGAAGAGACAGACAGACACACACACACACACACACGCACACATACACACACACACTCAGATACACACACGCACACTCAGATACACACACACACACGCACTCAAGATACACACACACTCAGATACACACACACACACTCAGATACAGATACACACACACACACACACACACACACACTCAGACACACACACACTCAGATACACATACACAGATACACTCACACACACTCAGATACACACACACACACACACACACACTCAGATACACACACATACACACACACACACACTCAGATACACATACACAGATACACACTCACACACACTCAGATACACATACACGCAGACACACAGAAGCAAGGGAGAAGACTGGCAGGGGCGGAAGGGAATGGGTTAGATGAGAGAAAGAGAGGAGATATATACAGGCAGAAGAAAAGAGAAGAGATGCGAGGAGAGCAGAGTATGATGGGACAAGACAGTAGAGAGGGAGACAGAAAAATGGAGAGCAGGAGGGAGACTGGGGTGGGTGGGGTGGGGGATCGTTTAGCATCGTGGAAAAGAGGAATGGAAGGGTTGGAGGTTTTGGCAGTGAGGAAGTGTAGGAAAGAAAGCGATAGAGAAGGAAGGTGAAGCAGATCAGGCAACATAAGGAATAGAGAAAAGAGGAAAATGAAGAGGTGAGGGATAAAAGAAAAAGTGGCCGGGGAGGGGGGGGGGGGCGCGGAGGGGTGAAAGGTCGGGGAGAAAATGAGAGAGAAAGAGGGGGATCTGTCTTCCTAAACTCTGGGGGCAGTGTCTTGGAATGCCTTTTCGCCCGACTGGAATTTCAAATGGCACGGTCTGGGACAGGGCGCCGCGAAATATTCCTGCAGTGCGCGTAAAAACCCGTGTCCAATTACAAACGAGAGTCGGGCGTAATCAAGCATGACCAAGTGCACTAACATTTTCATTTCTGCAGCCGGGGTAGAGCGGGCTGGCCTCTCCAGCCTGAACCGCCGCGGACTGCAGGGGACGGTGGAGATGGTCCGTGATAGGGTGGAGGCATTACATGGCTTGATAACTCCGTTGACATGATGGCATTCTTATCATCTCCCTATGTAAATAACAATGCTGCCCGGATGCCAATTTCATAAATATTGGTTCATTTCCATGTGAACCGGGTGCGATCGGCTCGGGCGAGTTGACAGCCCACGATAAAAGGGCTTTGGTTGGGATCGGGAGGCCGAGTCAGCAGAGGCGGGAGAAATTTATTGGCCGAGGAGATCGGCCTCGAAGTTCTTTGCCACACCCCGTCGCCCTCGAGCGCTGGCATTTCTCAGATTGCGTATTTCCCTGATCAGATAAGTGCTGCGCTAGCAGGCTGCTTGCTCTGTGGCAGCACCGGCTTCTGCATAAACCTTAATTGCTGAGTTGTGTCGAAGATAAAACTCTGATCCATCGCATTGTCCCAGTACCCGTAACCTTCACCTCCCACCCCACCCATCCCTTTCCTTTCTGTGCTCTTCTCACTGTTTTGTGCCCCTCCACATGTCATACCTCCCTACTCCCCCCTCGCGCCCCCCCCCCCCCCCCCAATTCTTTCCAACCCCTGTGGTTTGGGGATAGAAATAGACCCACCGCGTTTGCCCGTGTGATTGGTAGAACTCGAATAACTAGGAAATTGAGGTCTCGCTTGCTCTAACCAGCTTGAGTGATTTTGTGATCTATAGTCCTACGTAGCCCGAAAAGGACGATAGGCTGTAAAGTCCCTTACATTCAATCATTCATTCATTCATTCCCTTTCCCCACTTCATCTCCTCTCTTAATTCTCTTCTTGTCTACATGTCCCATTCTTGCCCCATTCTTTCTGTGTATCTTCCTATTCTCCCCATCTCTCTCTCTCTCTCTCTCTCTCTCTCTTTCTCTTTCTCTTTCTCTTTCTCTCTCTCTCTCTCTCTCTCTCTCTCTCTCTCTCTATGTTCCTTCCTTGTCTGTTGCGACCTGGCATGCATATTTTTTGACGAGATGGATTGCTTTATTGACAGCTTCATTTCATGGTCACTGGACATGCGGTCGAACTCAATCCAGGGTAGAAAATCGACAGCAGCAGCAAAGTTGGGTTGAAGGGCGATTGAAAGGGGTGGAATGAGCTGCTGTTCGGGTAAAGTACGGGTTGATCGAAAAAGGTTGTAGCTGACAGTAACAAGGCGTTTTTTCACGAGGAGAAAACCCCGTCTTCTTGGATTTACGGGTGGCGTGGGTGCTGTCTTTGAGTGCTGCAAGTAAGGATGAGATTCAACTCGTCTCAAAATTGTTCGTGGCATGGTTCTGGGTTCTGTCCTCTTCGAATGAAGACAGAGCATTTAATAATTGTTACCAATTTTACGGCTTTCCGGCGATACATATGATAAATATTCCGTTTCAAGTGCAGAATAAGCTTAACATGTTGCAGGAAATTACATGTTGCAGGAAATTGAAACTTCGACGTCTGTCAGACCTTGGGTTGAACTTTCATTGTTTGGAATCTTCAGCCCTTCTCAGACGTAATCGTCCCTTTTTAAAACGCCTCCCTCACGAGCTCTTCCATACGTCGTGACATGACTTGGATCTCATGACGTCTCGCCTGGCTTACACCGCGCCCGAGTTCCCTGGACCGCTTTAGGCGTTGCTGACTTTTCATCAAACACCTGCTTGCTCCTGGCCTGGGACAGGTGAGAAAGGGAAGCGGAGGAAAGGAGGGGAGAGAGATCTGGGAACTAGGGAGGAGACGGCAGGAGGGGAGAGGAGGTGAGGGGGGAAGGTTTGATTGAGATTCACGGACCGCCACCGAGGCTGGGGGGTAGGGAAGAGGGGAGCGGTCGGAATGGCCGAGGTTTCTGGAAGACGACTCCAGTGTTTGCATGACGAGTCCAGGCATACCAGGGCCCTGCATGGCTAATCCCGTCCAGCGGCAGACCTCCCTCGCCCGCAGAGTCTCGAGCCGACACTGGATCTCCTGCAGGAGATTGAGGTGATGCCCCGCGTCTTTCACAACAGCGCAAGCCAACCTTCCCCCTCCCCAGCCACCGGGGCTGGACGCCCGACCCCAGAGACGAAGAAGACCCTCATCGAAGCGGCGGCTCCAGAGGTCTGGACGTGTGACGCAGGCTGACTGCAATGGGATTTTGTCGAATCGTTTTCTCTTGTTGACTTCTCCGCCAGTTCCTGCATTGCCAAGGAGTTTTACGACCCTACGAACAAACAATCGCAGGAATTGCCTGCGTAGACGCTCGCCGTCCGCGAGCGCTTCCTGGCTTGTTAACGGGGCGCTCTGGACAGCAGCGTGTTTTCTTCGGCTCCAGAGAGGCTGGCGGAGGTGTCGGTTCTGACCCTTGGAGGCCGGGCCCAGGCAAAACACCACGTGCCAGCGAGACCTGCAAACGGCGCCATTAAGACTTTATGTCACGCCACAAATTTTTCATAGGCCGCCGTAACGATCCCAGCCTCTGCCAGCCTTGCTTTTCATTCTGTGCGCTTGAGTTCATCTGTTGCGGATGAAAGCTGGAGCGGGCTGCCTGGGGAAGGAGGTGGAGCTGCTCGTGGCGTTTGTCATGTCAGGTGGACGGGCGTGGGGCTGCAGGGTGGATCAGGCGGATGGGTGGGTGGGGCTGCAGGGTGGGGCTGCAGGGTAGGGCTGCCTGGGTGGGTGGGGCTGGCTGGGATGGATTCACACCGATGGATTGAGCACTTGGGGGCGGTTACGGGTTGGATTGCAAAAGCTGGAATGCGTAATGCTGAAGCTGCCGTCATTCTCGACAGTGATGGCACATTAAGAGAAGTAATCACGGCACGATTTTGGTAATTCATCGCGGATGATTAGGGGTTTTATTTCAAGTCATGTAGTCATACCTCCGAGGTATTGATTTCACAATGGCGTTTTGTGTGCGAGACAATCGATGGCATAAGAAAACAGTACTTTTGATTCCTTTCACGGGATTTTACCGAGGAATCTGGCCGTCTTCAACAAGAACGACGTTCATAGCTTGCCATTTCTGAAAGTTTTCGCAGAGCACGTTCACTATTGGACCGGCGGACCATCCGAAGCAGAGCCCTTGCTGCCAGGACGTTCCAACAGTCGACGAAGCGAGGCCAAGCAGCCTGACCGCCGTCACGCCGTTGTCATAAAGGTGGAGAGCAAGTTTGTCCAGGGCTTACTAGTTATGACGTCCGGCACTGGACTCCTGGTCCTCTGAACATCATGCTGTGTCATCACTCCACCCTATATAGAGTGTCTGTCTGGCTTTCACACACAACAAACAGAGAGAGAGGGAGAGAGAGAGAGAGAGAGAGAGAGAGAGAGAGAGAGAGAGAGAGAGAGAGAGAGAGAGGAAGGGAGGGAGGGAGGAAGAGAGGGAGGGAGGGAGGAAGAGAGGGAGGGAGGGAGGAAGGAAGAGAGGGAGGGAGGAAGAGAGGGAGGGAGGAAGAGAGGGAGGGGGGGCAGGCAGAGGCATGGTGACTGGACAAGGACAATAAAGCAAGACTTTAGGTCGAGTCATGCCACTGTTAACAGCGAATTGTGCCTCCCCAGGATCTTCTCGAGTCCGCCTTCACAGAACCACATGAGGTTTATCCTTTCCTGGTTTAATGTTCTGATAAACCTTAAGCTGCATGATGCCAAGGAGAATATTTGTCTTCACATGGTGTGTGGTCTGAGCATGGGTTGACCTGTCAGGGGAGACAATCCAAAAAAGATGGAGGGTTTTGTAAATGGGGAAAGGTGTCATTCGCGACTGTCACTCACAGCTCTCGTTGTGTTTAGAAAAGATTACCAAGCGAGATTAAGTTTTCACACGTGGTCAAATTACCGACAGCTGTGACCTACCCCCACACGTGCTCCACTGTGATATAAAAACTCTTACAGCAGGGAGAGACTCCTCGGCGTTAACACCTCACACTGGCATCACTCCACCATTCTCGCATTCGACAGCAATAATCTCTCTCTTGTCCTCGTCCAACGGCCAGCCTGCCTGCCTGCTGCTACGAGAGGTTGCCTGCCTACGTGTGCCTACCGCCCACCGGGCAGCGTGCGCCTGGTGTGGTCAAGGTCTTTGTGGTGGCCAGGGCAGCAATCAAGGGCGAGTGGACGCTGTTCCCCATCAAGTGGCCGGCTGGCTGGCTGGCCGGCCCTGGAGGGGTGGCCATTTGCCCACCATGGCTAATGGCAGGCTGGGGGGTCGGGAGGGGTCCTAAGAGGGGAAGCGAGAGGGGGACAGGCTGGTGCGCACTGGGAGGACGCCTGGCAACAAAGGCGGGCAGCCATTAGCAGGAACGCGAGAGCCATCCCCAGTGTCAAGGGGTCGGGGAACAAGGTGGCTCTCGGACGCACACCGCCATTTTGTTCACCGAGGGTGCGATCTAGAGGTGCCGAGACAGCCCAGGCATACGGCTCCAACCCGAAGGTGCCGCAATCGTCCCCTCCTCCATTCGGGGACAAGGGCAGGCAGGGCCCACAGATTCCATATTGCCTCCACTCGCCCAGCCGTAAACGTTGGAAAGCTAACTGGATTTTTGCCGCTATCGGGAAGGCCTGTCACTTGGCGGGCGTCGATGTGCGAGTGGCTCCTTTGTCCCGGATGTTCGCTGAGGGTGCACCAGCTTTCAGACGTGGCCGGAGGACAATATCTGCTGCGCCGCAACCACTCCGCCAGCTCCAGAACCGCTGGGAAAGTGCTGGCTTTGCCCGACCGTGCCCTGAGGGCAGGAGTGAAGGAGAGGGAGAAGAGGAGAGAGAGAGAGAGAGAGAGAGAGAGAGAGAGAGAGAGAGAGAGAGAGAGACAACCTCGCGCTTTTGGTACCTTGGCGTCTTGCGAAGCCTTGCAGACATGCACAGACAGCTCCGTGCTCTCTGCTCTCTGTCTCTCTGAGTCTCTTCTTTCCGTCTCTCTCTTCTTTCCACTCGAGGGCCAGGACTGCAACGAGAGCTTGCTTTGCGGTCTGATCGAACAATACCTCAGAACCAAGCACGCTTTGCGCGGGAACATTTTTCACCTCCAGGCTAACCTAATTACCGGTAAATGAATGGGTCCCAGTGGACCGGAGAGCAATCTATTTCGGTCTCTGGTGAGCGGGGTTGCGTCGGAGTTTCGTGTGATCACTAGGAGGCTTTTACCGGGGCGGATGCGGCCCGATGCAGCGTGCAGTGGAAATGGAGCGCTTTGCACCGCTGCAGTTCGTGTTTCGCCTGCTGCAGGAGGAAGCTCAGGCCCGCTGTAATGGATTCGTCTCGACACCACTCGATCCTGGAGCCAAGCTGCGGGAGCCATCCCCCTTTTTTGCTCTTGTTTTTCGTTCCCACCCGACCCCTTTTGCACGAAGTGCACGTGGAATTATTGATTTACATGGGAGGAGTTAATGATTTCTCCCAGCGTAATTATTCCAGTCGCTTTCTTGCGTCTGGACGTAGGCTCTGCTCATCATTTGGAGAGTATTTACTTTCCTTCCGACGTTGAAGACTTCATTAGTTTCATGGGCTGTTATGCCGTTTCCGTATTCCACGAACGTCTTGGTCTAGAGGATAAAGTTTCGTTCGAGACGAAAAATTCTTTCATTTGTGCAGTTTGCCCGTAATTACTTCATTTGCCTTCGTCGGTTTCCGAGTTGAAGAAAAAAAATTACGCCCTGAATAAGCATTAAATTAGATTCGATTTTACGAAATACTGTCATCAATTCACGACGACGGTGACAAACAAGAGCGCTGTGGACATCTATTGATTTTTGCGCACGCAGTCTCCCCCTCTCCCGTCCCTCCCCCCACTATCTGCCCCCTCACTCCCCTCCTAACCCTCTCCCACTGTCTGCGCCGGGGTACGGAATAGAGAATGGGTTGTTGGGGGCTAGGAAGCACCCTGGCTCTGTAATTGTTTGGAGTCATTATTGGAGCAATGCCATTTCCCCGTCGCCCATTACTCACCACTTAGCGTGTTGCTAGCTCCCTAGCTGACGAGGCGAATCTTGTGCAAGGAAATGTTAATATCGCTTGACGGACCCCTCTCTGGCACCAAAACAGAGCTGCCCCGGTCAACCCCCCTCCACGCCTCCACCCCCTCCCTCCACCCCCCTTGTCCTCTCCCCACCTCCCTTGCCCTCCCCATCTCCCCCTCTTCCCCAAGTGACATAATCTTTTGCAAGAGTTTACAACGTGCTCCACATTGTTTCGCAGGCTTCATTCCGTCACTCGTTCAACGTCTAATCTCATTTTTGTCGATGGAAGGCTATGAGGCTCGCGGGAACACAACTGTTTGAGACCGTACATCAACTCTAGTTGTATGGAAAATTTGGACGTTGGGGGTGCTTAGTCTGGGCACGAACAACTCATTTCGGGGTTTTATGGATGTATTCGTCATTACACGGCGAGACATCATCAGTATCTTTTCTGATCTCGTCGAAGACGAAATTTTGACACACCAGTCCTGAGCATGGGAAACTCTATGAAAATCATTCTTCTTCGCTTAGAATTTGAACGTCTCTCAGAAACTCGTTAGAAAGGAATAATGCGAGCGCTGCTGCCTTGTTTCTCCGCCTCCTGTAGAAGAGGGGAAAAAGGGGGTTCCACCTTGGGGAGAGTTTGGCCCTTAAGGGTCCTTCCGTCCCAGCCTGTCCCCCTGACTCACCATGGCGGCAGTGTCGCAAGGCCCGCTCATCAGCGCCAATCGAATTAGCGCTCCATCTTGTTTGGCCTGCTTGTGCCCCTCCCCACAGCTCAATCCACCTGCCCAGATTCAATTAGGAATCTTTTTCGGGTCAAGAGAGAGAGAGAGAGAGAGAGAGAGAGAGAGAGAGAGAGAGAGAGAGAGAGAGAGAGAGAGAGAATCTTGGAGAGATCGAACGGACGAGGTTCTTCTTGTGTTCCAAGCTAATTAGGGGTTTTGGCTGGCCTGAAATTGTGAACGGTTTGTTAGTTTCGTCTGGAGGCGTGTGAGGATGGTCACTGGCCTCTAACGTCCTCACCAGAAACAAATATTTAGTCAAGTGGATTGGCTATAATTACTCTCCATTTTGCAACACTGTATTCCTGGAATTCGAATGCGACTTAGATTTTTTTTAATGCTTTCTTTTGCATTTCATGGGTATGCATTGCATTGCATTGTATGGTGGTTCTTGGACGGCGCTGAAGAGATAGAGTGGGCCGAGACGGTCAGACACTGGCCTTAAGCCGAGAAACGTTTTGTCAGAGTTTATCGGCGAGAGGAGCGAAGAGGGTGGCTTCTCGCTGGAATGAAAAATGATGTCGGGGACGGAATGGCACTTCAATGCACTCTCCATGCACATGCATGCAGTGCACGCTGCAGCCTGCACGTCAGGCTTGACAGATTTTCTGGGAGGCGTCTCCTAGCAACGCTCAGTGCCATGAAGAAAGAGGGCTGGTCCCTAACAGAGGACAAATTGATCGCCAGAGAACACATCGGCGCCAATCTGATTTATATTGATGGCATCTTTCCCTAGCGCGGTGACACATTATCGCAATTTACACGCTACATTAGGTCCTCCTGCGATTCGTCCACTAAATTGAGGCGTATCTAACACAATTACAGCGAGGGACAGGCAGGAAAAAGCATGGAACAGCCACGAAGAATAGGAGAGGTTTTGTTGTCGGTCGGAGGGGGATCTCCTTGATGCATTTCACACACACAAAGATCACTCACTAATCGTCGGGAGAGGAATTGGTTCTCTGCGGAAATGATGGAGCTGAGAGTGGGTCGAGGGACACAATGGTTTGGTCACTCCCGAGATGACCATGACTCTGGACAAAGGCCAGATTCGTCATCGAGGTCTTGGAGGCAAGCGACGACCTTTTTGTCTGCACGAGCCCTCTCATCTCCCATGCGTCTCTCCTCGCCCTCGACCTCGGCGTCACCCTTCCCTCTGTCAGTTACATTCCACACCCACACCCCTCCTACTCCTCTTCCCGGTCCCTGTCGCTTTGGGAAGTGGCTGATTCACAGTGGCGCCCTCATCAACTCGTGGCCTTTGTTTCTTGGCCTCTGCATAATTAATGAAGACGGATTAATCTTGAATGATGGAATATTGTCTCCGGCCAGCGGGTCCCAGCTCGCCTGGGCAGGTCACCCGTGCATTGTGCCAGGGGGAAATAAAAAGTCGGGAAGAATGAGGCGAGCCCCCTAGGGGTTTTGGAAGCCTTCTCGTTCCCCACTCCATCTTGGCATTCCCTTTTGTTCTAGATTTCAACAATAATTGACTCTTGGCAAAACTCGGACCGGGGAATTTCTCTCATGTGTTTTCTTTATTGCTTTGTAACCATTTCATTTACTTTGCCCAACTGCCTATCGCTCTCTGGAGGAGGTGCTAAAGGAAGGGATGCCCGGATGGCGTGAGTCATGTCTTTGTTTTCTCATCTATCTGGAGGCCTGGCAGTTGGGTCCGTCTTTTACGAGAAACGCTCTGGCGGTCCGGTCCTTTGTAGCCGCAATCTGCCACCAGGCGTCGCCCTTGCTCTTTAAGAAATGGACCCCGCTGTCATGTCCCAGGGGAAACTGATGGACAGGAGTCAGAAATGGCGAGTGTTTCCTTTGTCATCACAGACAGGGTTCCGACCTTTTGTATTGTTGTACTGCCGTTTGCATTGAGACTGTCCTTTGACAAATCTCGAAGATGGTATTGTATTGTGGACAATTATTTATTTGTGATTATTGGTCTGTGAAATGAAAACTTCAGATTGTCACTTGTCACTTGGTCTCAGTGACCACTCTGCTTCGACGTCATGACACTTGGGGGTCACACGAGAAGGTCAGAGGTCTCAATTATTCGTCCCTCTCTTTCTCGCAATTACCGCGTGTCGCAGTGATGGATGCGAAGGGATCTAGTGGAGAAAGAGACAGAGGCAGGGGGTCAGGCAGATAGGCATCTGTAGACTTAACCCCAGGAAATTGAAGGGAAAGCAGAGAAAGAAGGGGCCGACCCTGAGTCTCACCTCGAGAAAAAGCCCGGATGCACGACCTCGACACCATTTACGCATGCGCATTGACATCACCACGCTACATTTCTTGCGGGACCGTCTGCAGACGTAATTTGGCGGGTATTTAAGCGTTAAGTGTTGAGAAATCTCGGCGTGTTGCGAACCAACGTTCCGCCCCTCTTTCAGCTCCCTCAGTCTCTGTTTGCCTCCCCTTTCCGGCAAATAGCTTCACAAACGCAAGGGGTTCAAATGTCACCGCATCTGAGGACACCCCGGCAGAGAATAGGCAAGCGAAATTCAATATTTGCGGGGCTGCCGCGGCGTGCTGTCCATGAATGATGGGCTGATGTGATTATCACCGTGGTGGCCCTGGCGGGCACGACTGGAGACATAGGACAATGACAGCACCAGGCCGGCCCACCACCACCCTCCACCACCCTCTCAGTAGCCGTCATCCCCCTTCTTCCCCTCATTGACCCCTCACGTCCCCATCACCCCCACTCTGACGTCTGCATTTCCGCCTAGGTGAACATCTATCCACCCCCTCCCCCCGGATCCTAATACCCACACTTCAGCATCAACCCCTCACCCCCCACCCACCCACCCTCACAAGTTTGATCATCTTCCTTTTGCATTTCCACCACCATCCCACAGCTCCTTCGTTTCCTTACCTTGAGCATCTCCAAACCAGCAGGAGCTCTACCGCAGATCTCGCCTGCTATCCCACCTCCACTACCTTTCGTCTTGAGTTCCGCCCCACCTCCACCTCTCTAGACCCCGCGGCACCTACACCCCTCCCCAGCGTACATCTCACCACCCCCTATCCCCACCCCCACCCTCCCTCGGGCTTGCCCCTTGAGGTGTGAATTGCTGCCTGAGCCTTGACCTCACGTTCTGTGGAAGCGCAGTGGGCGGTTTGCTGTGTGGGACGTCCTGGCACTGAATGCAAGACGCCACAACAGCCATCCACCCTGTCTGACAGCATACAGAGCAGACGTGCCTCTTTCCCTTTTCAGCCTGCCATCTCACACACGCAATGAACACTCCATGCCATGTTCTGGTGATCCGCTCCCTTCACGCAGGTGCAGAACAACGTACTTGAACACGCGCAGCTGGGATGCGGCAGGCAAACCTGTACAAACGTTGTTCTTTTTTTGGGGGGATAGGGGAACTTTTGTTGACCCCTCGATGGCAAGGGAATGAAGAAGCGACCTTTCTTGCTTCGGGGTGCTCTCCCATACTGGGCACACACGGAGTCTCTCGCCATGCCGCCCAAGTAATTAAAACCCATTTCAGAACCAAGGCGCAAGTGGTGTTCACTTGGCTGTGCACCTTGGCACCTGGGGGTGAGCTCAGTACAGACGGCGGGCGTGTGAAAGAGTTTGCCTTAGAGGCGGTGGAGCAAGGAGAAACTGCAGACGCACGGAGCGCTGCACCCTAGACCTCTCTGCCGCGCCAGACGTATTCCTTCCACACTCATCAACTCTTGCGTCACCCCTCACCGCGTCTGCATTCTCCTGTGACGGCTGTCGGTGCAGATGCGCCGTGCAGTTTATGGAAAACCCGTCTGCCGTGAAACCGGGGGTCCGAGGAGTCGAATCAATGAGTCATCATCGGACGAGACAGGTTCAATTAACTTCTCGGGTGATAGGTGCCACGCTCAGACTTCAGTCGGCGTGACTTGTGTTTACATTAAACGCCACTTGCCAGTTGCCTTGCTTTCCTTGGAGATGCCGTCTCGGGCCAAATGGGCCTTGCATCAGCAGCTTTTGTTGAGCAGGACCCCCACTTAGCTGTCTGCAGTCGTGTTTGCCCGAGTCGCTGCCTAGGGCAGGAGAAAGATGGAGGTGAGGAGTTCACTAGCGACAGTCGATGTTTATCGCTCCTTTACTTCGTTGTTAGGACTGTCCACCAGCGGGCGGCGTGTGCGTCCTCTCGCCTGACACCAAATCCCTGTCCCGGGGCCATACGTCCTCCCCCGCCTCCCAACCTCTCCTAGCCCCCCCCCTCTCCTACCCCCCGTCTCCCCCTTCCTCTTCTGTCCATCGTTTTCCCCTGACCTCATCCGTCCAGATTTACCCACCCACCCCTCTCTCCGGTACCTACGACCACCCTCCGCCGTCACCGTACGCATCAATCCTTACAGACGTGGCTACACTTGAGTGTCCGGTCTGGGGCCGCCATCTTGTGGGTGTCAGGAGTCCGAGAAGGCAGCTGAGGAAACTTGGCTTCTGGACGTGAGTGACAGACTTGCGGGTCGCGTGCACCGCCGAGTCGTTGGTTGCGAGGATTGCGTTTGATCCTGCTGCGGATCCTTGCTCACGCGTGCTACTTCCCAAAAGGAGTGTCAGGGGACGTTAGCAGGCGTTGCTGCACACTGATGTGCAATGACTCGGAGACCGGGGTGGTTCTGCACGAACGACAATGAGGGGAACATCTAGAGGGCATGAGATCTGGCTGGAGTTCTCGATACACATCAGGGCATGGGTCGTGCGTGTAGAATCAGTCATGGCTTATCGGGCATCGGGTCTCTTTGTACAGCACGGCCATTAAATTGCCTACCACTCATCGTTGGTTGGACATGTCAAATCCCTGCCTTCACGCCATGTCTTCCGTCAACAATGGCCAGCACCCCCATGGTGAGGCATACAGGACAGGCGCGGCGGTGTCTGTGTAACCAGACACGTGTCCAAACTCCCAGTGACCGCTACTCTCCCTCCCGGCTCTCGGTCCTCATCCGTTATCGGATCTGCAGATCTCCATGCCTATTGTCCACTGGAAGTCCCAGGGCAGCTGGTTTGACCTTCTGTGGGTTCTCCATGTCGCCCTCGGTGCGTCCGGTATTGACCTGGCAATCCACCCCCTCGACCTTCAGCCACCTCCACCCCACCCCTGCCCCGCACACTGCCCCATCCATATCTTACCCCACCCCTTTCCGCTCCACCTCCTTCGGCTTCTTCTTTTTGTCCCATCAGGCTGGAGAGGGGAATGGTCATTTGATACCACCTTAACACCTGGGGAGAAAGGCGTTTTTATGCCGGCCGGCCCATTAGATCCCCACAGAAAACGGCAGGCCAGTCCACGGTAATGGGCCCTAAAGCGCCGTAAATGCTGTATTCATGGAAGAGCTTTAGAGTCCGCGGTCCGCGCCCTGGGACGGGCAGGAGGTGATAAGGCGACCGTGAGGAGGACCCTGGGCATGGTCGTAAATTTCCAGGGCTTAGTGCTCGTCCTCCATCCCCCTCCCTCCTTCTTTCCATCCTTCCTCCTCCAGTCCCAAACCCTCTCCTTGCATTCCTTCGCCCCCCCTTGAAGACTTGAGGCGGGATAATGTCCCCCTCCCCTATTTCGTGCTTAGTGGCGGAGGCGTAAATTTCATTAAATTCTCGCTGCCTGGTATCAGGCGTCATGCCAAGGGAATTGCAGGGGATTACATGTGTTGAACAAACGTGGTCTCCACCATGCGACAGCGCTGTCGCGCTGCCCCCTGCCTAAGTCCTTCCCGACCCGTTTCGTTACTAATCACACACCCCATACCCCCCCTTCTGAGGTCACCCTTTAACGCCTCTCCCCTGACCCCTTGCCTGCCCACTTCCTTTGCTGATCTCACAGTTGCTCTGGCATGCATGGTGCACTGCTTCAACAGACGAACCCAACTCCCCATCCCCCCTTGCTCCCCCTTTCTGCGCCCCCCCCCCCCCCCCCCCGACCCTTTGCACCTTCTTCCTTCTCGCGAGCCATTTATCACTAGTAAACCCTTAACTCGCCTCCGTCTCTACCTGACTCGTACGAGAAGTTATGGGGTTTTCAAGACGTTGCTCCTCCATTACTAGGGGTTTCTTGTTTCCATAAACAAACGCTCACTGATCCCCAGGACGAGTGTGCCACTCTAGCGGAAGGGATTCAACTCGAAGCTCTCCTGCAGCGACTTCGAAAATCATGTTCGTGATTTGAATGTACTCGTGTGTACACCAACTGCAGGAACATTCTTGTCTTATGCTGTAATGAGAACACCTCAGAGCATATGCATGAGGCCAATTTAAACGGGTGGGAGTGAGGAGCAATGCAGTGAAGGGCTGGGTTTGTAATGCTTAGTGTAGTGTCTCTCTTCTGGATTTACCAGTGCCAGGTTATGGCAGAAACAAGTGTATCTTTACCATAATCCTGAAGACTAGGAATATTTCATGTCAAATTTCACTCTGCAGACAACTTTTCCTTTCTCGGCCTTGATGGTGCTGACAGGCAGGTAGATGCGCATGCGGAGCACCCTGCATACCACACTCTCGCAGACATTCTCAGGCATTCTCAGAAGGTCAAGGTGGGCGGGAGGGGTGGCGGGTCACGTGCTGGCGAAGCAGGGCTGTCTGGAAGCACCTCCATCGCTCTCTGGAGTGTTTGTCAGGACGCAGACCAGGGCCGGCGCAAACGCGTGCCCTCACGTGGGGCATTTTTCTCCCTGGGACGGGGGCTCTATCTCCTCGGCCGCGTCATCAGCTCCGCTCATCAATTAGAGAGGGGTCCGGCAAATATTGGCCGAGCCCTAGCGACCTTGCAACCAGGGACGCTCTCCTTGGGGCTGCGGGCGAGGAATGCACCGGGCAAAGACACGGGCCTCCGGAGCCTGCTGCAGATGCTTGGGTTTGTAAAATGACAAATATTTGAAATCTGAGCCTCATTTCACTCCACCAGAATCCCCCTATTTGCCCAATGGATTCTGAAAACTGAGAGCAGAGGAATCCAAGAAGTTGAACCTGGCTTCAATGGGCGGCTTTGTCCTGGGCCCCGTCCTGCGGTTGCTCAAGAGGTGTTCCAGGGAGGACCCCCTGCGATGAGGGTCGGTTCTGGGCGGGCGGGAGCCCCTGAAGGTCAATGGAAAGTCGAGGCTTAGTGTTGCACGGTCCAGGCCAGGCCTCCTCAATGCAGCGCGCTAATATTGACCGATCGCGAATCCTTTCCACCTCGCGATCAAAGAAAGAGGAAAGAATGGCGGCCCCAATGCAACACGGCGACGGAGCGGAGTGGGAGACGGCCGTGCACGGATTAGGTTCCTGTCTTGCGCAGTGTAATGACGACCCCCAGTCGATGGGGATAGCTACTCCGTCCATTACGTTAATGCTTTCCAGTTTTAGCTCGCCCTGGCGCTGCCACAAACAGAATATCAGCTCCAGCAACCCAAGCCTTTTCATGTCCTCCACGCCGCCGACGACGTGGGTAGCGAACGAAATGGAGTCGTGTGCCCTGAGGAGAGAAGTGACGCTGTGTTCTGCTAACCCAGGCCGAGGATCCAACGTCTACCTAACCCAGCTCCGCGACTTGTGTCTCCCTGGTCCAGTGATCTATCGGCGTCCGCCATCTCTGTGCAAGCAATTGGAGCAGTCTAGCCCCAGGCCTACAACAGCAGCCTCTGTATGGGATGAGGCAGAACAGAGGATACAGCGGCCCGAGGCTCCAGCTCGAGTACAGCGCTGTGTCTTGTGCTGCTGTGTCTTGTGTTTGTGTCGAGGAAGTGACTGTAGTGGAGTTGGTGCTTCAACATGTGTGTCCCTGTGTCTCTGTATGAATTCATGTGTGTGAGTCTGTTTGTACGGTCATATACATATCAAAACGTGTCTGTCTTCCTGTGATCTTGTCTGTCTGTCTGTCTGTCTGTCTGTCTGTCTGTCTGTCTGTCTGTCTGTCTGTCTGTCTCTGTGTGTCCGTCCGTATGTGTGTGTTTGTATCTTTCTCTGTCTGTGTGTGTGTTTTTTTCCCGTCTGTCTGTCTGTCTCTCTCTCTCTCTCTCTCTCTCTCTCTCTCTCTCTCTCTCTGTCTCTCTCTCTTTCTCTTTCTCTCTCATGCTGACTGGCTGAAGCGAGACGGTAGGAATGCATAACTGATGTCTATCTGGGTGAAGTCGTGTCTGGCAGTCAGGAGGGATGTTGTCAATCTGGCCGGGTTTATTTCGCCTGGCTGCCTGTCTGACTGCCTACCTAACTGGATGTCTTATTGAATCAAACGTCCTCTTAGTCGCGTGTGGCATTGTCGTATTCGTCACGGGGGGGGGGGGGGGGGGGGCCACGTATCCACGCACAAGTGTATGACCAGAGACAGAGTTGTTTGTGTCACCTGCTTTGTTAATTAGACCTGACGCGCTGTGAATGCCGTGACAGCCAGGTGGAAAGACGAGGTAGTGTGCCTTACGCATGCATCTGTACACGACATGCATCTGGCATACGGACTGCCCACGCCATGCATTCTTTGCCGACTTAATGGCCCACAGCGCATTACCTTGTAATGTGTGATATGTATCTCCCCCCCCCCCCCAACCTCTCTCTCTCTCTCTCTCTCTCTCTCTCTTTCTCTCTCTCTCTCTCTCTCTCTCTCTCTCTCTCTCTCTCTCTCTCGCCCTTTCTCTCTCTTGCTCTCTCTTCATCTCTCTTCCTCTCTCTCTCCTTCTCTCTCTCTCCTTCTCTCCCTCCCCTCCCTCCCTCACCCTCCCTCCCCTCCCTCCCTCACCCTCCCTCCCCTCCCTCCCTCCCTCCCTCACCCTCCCTCCCCTCCCTCCCTCACCCTCCCTCCCCCCCTCCCTCCCTCCCTCCCCTCCCTCCCTCCCTCCCTCTCACTGCGGCATGGGAAAATTTCCGAATGAATATGTATGCTGTCGCCCAGCTTTTCATCACAGATCACAACAGAAGACGTCTCTACTTCCCATAGACGGCCTCGTCTAGCCCCCGGTTGGGAATGTCTGAGGTGAAGAGGGCAAGAGCTTCTCAACAGAGGCAAGTCGTCCAGAAAGCTGATGAAGCGTGGCTCCATGCTGGCGTCTGAGGGAGCAATGGCTTAGAGACGAGGGGAGGGGGAAGGCGACAGCTGAGGTCTACGTGGGGACGAGAGAAAACTCTCCAAGCAGAGGCGTCGAAGCGGAAACGCAGAAGCCTTACCTTGCTACAGATAGCGACGCTGTGAAGGAGGCGACTGGATGGAGAGAGGGTGGGACTAGGGGTGGGGTGAGGGGCGACAACTGCCGTTGTAGGGGTGCTGAGATGTGGGGGTCTGGCGGGCAGTGAAGGTGGTGGGGCAAGGTCGGTGTGGGGCTTTGTGGCTGGAGGAAAGTGCGGCGGAGACGTCGCCACATTAGTTTTGCACAAAAGGACCTCCCTGGCAGCCACAGCCCACTGGTCCCAGTCAAACTCAGCCAGGCAGGCAGACGTTTGTCCCGTACCTACTCTCTCTCTCTCTCTCTCTCTCTCTCTCTCTCTCTCTCTCTCTCTCTCTCTCTCTCTCTATATATATATATATATATATATATATATATCTCTCTCTCTGTATCTTTCCGTCTCTGCTTGTCTCAGTTTCTCTCTCATTGTCTCTTCCTCTGTTTCTGTCTAGCAGTCCCTCCCCAATACCCCATCCCTCTCTCTCTGTCTCTCTCCCCTCCCCGACCATTCCCACCCCTGCCTCATCTCTTACTGCCACAGTTGCTGAAACCGCGTTTGTGCTTTCTAGAGGCCATCCACCCAATAACGGTAGTGAGGTGTTAACAGGATGGTCAGCCGCCAGCCAGACGGTCATTCAAAGATTGCCTGTGACAAGCAACGGTCTTTAGCGCCAAGGACTGCCTCTGGCACTGCCACACTGCCAATGAGAGTAGTTAGCACTCGGGCTGCTGTGATCTGTGGCCGCCATTACCTGGTCGTCGGGGCGACAGATCTGGCCTGGGAATTGCCGTGTGAACGTGTCAGGCTTGTTTCGGGGCTCTTTGATCTCATGTGACAGGCAATGGTGTTGGGATGTCCTGATAATTGCTCCATGCGCGTGCCGCTCTTTGCTCGCATGGTTCGAAGATGTTAAGCTGTCCCTTGAAAGTATTTCAAATGGGTCCGAGTCCCACAACCGAGGCCGGAGGGGATTTACGGAGAGTGCTCGCTTTCTGCATAAATCGCGTGCATCAAAGGGAAGGCACGCTGCCGTATAAATGTCTTGTGACCGTCGATCTATCCAACGATGGCCTTTGGGGGAAAAAAGCAGTGGCGACATTTATCTGCTATTTAGTATTCGCATGCAGGCCCCTGAGCTAGGTTTTGAAGACGCAACATTTGCATTTTCTAGGGTAAAGAGATGTATTGCACGAGCGAAGATGGGTTTTGGAATTGCATGCCCTAGATGGGTGCTGTTGTAACTGTTGTCCCCCCATCCTCTCACCCTCAACTCCCTCCTTCTTCAAAGACACCCCCCTACCTCCTTTCTTCCATCCCCCCACACAAACACCAAAGAATAATATAGTATCTTCCCTGTTATCCCCTTTCTCACCAGCTTCATTTATTTTACGTCTTGGTTCGTTGTCTGAATCACCCAGGTGGTTTTTGTCTGTCGGTCCGCTGCTTGCTGTCGTGAGAGCTCCTTCGCGAATTAGGCATCATTTTAAACCCTCTCCCTTTTTCGAAAGCTTCCCCGGCAAAAATCCTCCTCCCCTTATTGCGGTTCGCAGGCGAGGGGCTTTTGCTGGCCGGGCTTCTTACTTTTTCCTGGGGACTTTGGCCATTCTGGAACTCTCGTCTCTCTCCCGTCTTGCCGTGACTCACTCATAACTCGCATGGTCGTCCCCGCTGGGAGCAGAGTTTAAAGACGCCTGTCTCCTCGTGGTCTTTGCTGCGCTGTGATTGTGGCTCCCCCCACCCCCACCCCCTACCCCCCTCCTTCCCCATCCTTACCGCTTTCCTCACAACCCGACTTGGCGATCCAACAGTTGTGTGAGAAATTCAGTTTTTCCACCGGGCCTCGGATTCGGTCTTGCTTCTTAGAACGCCCGATGACTGTCAATTGGCAAGCTCCAATGCGGTGAGAAATCACCGAGGGAGTTTCTTCGGGAGCTCAAGTTTGCTGGCTAAGTTGCTCCTGCGTGTGCGGCAAGCGGATAAATAAGCTCCAAAAAATGTGTGCCCGAAACGAAATTACCAGTTTTATGGAAACGTTTATATCAGACTTTGTGTTAGGGCGCGATTAAAAGTCGACAAGACCCATTGTTACCAGAGCCAGTAGAATTTAAGTGTGCCTCTCTGGCAGGAGGAGATGCAGGCATCGCATTGTCCTCCGACGTTTATGGTAATCTGAGGAAAGCGTAAAGGGAGCTCTGAGCATGGGAAAGTGTGAAAGACTCGTTACATAAAGAAACCCACCTTGACCTTTCAACTCCGACGCCGTACATTTTTTTACAGAGCTCTGACATTTATGACCCAGCTTTTTTGCCCGTAAGGGCCGAAGAACGAGGACTAGCAACATACGAAATGTGAATGGATGCATTCCTGCAATCGATTTTCCGCAGTCAGTTTTACAGCGCGCACTTTTCGGCTGCGCCACTTTCCTCTTAGTGGAGAGAACTGCCTTTTGATGCAGAGTTTAGCCGTCGATCTGTGTGTAATCATCATGGCGGATTATTCACTCTCGTCAGCTGCTCAAATTTTGCATCGAGCCTTCTCTTGCGTCTTGGAATAACTTTGGGCAAATTGGATTGAAGTCAAATCTTTGCCATGCCCTCCTCAAACAGAGCGTGCAAACAAGGGCAATCGCTTTGGAGGTAAAGAAAATAGTGCACGCATGTATGGAACGGGACGCTCTCCGCTCCAGTTGATGGGGGTGTCTTGATACGAGACTGGTTGGATAGATCAAAGACGACAAGACTTCTCGAGGACCGGCGAAATCTGAAACGCGTTCTCTCCCTTCGGGTTTCGGGATGAAACGCTCTCATTAACTTATCGGGCGAGGAAATGATAAAACCTGTGGCGGACCACTCTCCTCCATAGAGCCCCAGTGGCCAAGTCGATTTCTGGTATTGGCCGTCCGGGTTGGATAACATTTAGCCGTAATCACAGGCGCTGGCCAGTCCACAGTAGCTGGCCCCGGGGAGGGCTTGCTGTTTGCGCTGTAAACACACCTCGTCTCTCCCGCCCTCTCCCTCGGGACACCGTGTCCAGCAGCTCGGACCGCCTCGACCCCCAACGCATTCGGATGCAGCTGCGAGGAGGAAGAAGAGAAGGAGGAGGAGCAGCAGCAGTAGCAGCTCAAAATGGGAAAGGAGTCCGATTTTTATGCAGATGGAGTATGGGGAAGTGGAATAAGAACCTGCAGAAGATAAATAGCAGCAGATCACGCACTCAAAAGCTTAACATACAGTGAGTATAAGGAGTGCTGGACAAATAATTCATAAAGGGGAAATACATCAGCAAGGGAAATACATACATATGGCTAGCTCTAAGTAAGTATTTGGTACAAATACATGCTGGACAAGTTTTAATACGTGTGAAGACTGAGCACTTAAGCACATGAAAAATGTAGGGGACCTGACATTACCATTGTGAACATTACCATGCAGAGATTAGATGTCGAATAAGGGGAAATCAGGAATAAAAGAACTGCTATTCAACAAGGGAGTATTTTTATGTGGACACGAATTGCTGTAGGTAGTCGATGACAGAATAACGCTGCATGGAAAGAGAACGACAATGGTATCTTCATAAAACATTTTTGAAAGCTTCTACTTCCTTGTTCAATACTGATGACACATCTGCTTTCATTTTACCTAAGTCAAATTTTTCGCGGCACCAAGCCTTGCACGCATGAAAGCGTAGGTAGATACTGTCTGTCTGGCAGTCCGTTCGGCGTTTCGCAAGTGTCCTCAACGCAGCTGTTTCCACCAGCACCACACAACCCTCCCACTGCAAAGTAGATAAACCTGGGGGCTTGCCCGTCGCCCAATAGGGACGCAATGTTTGGCGACTCGCGGGCGGACACGCAGCTGTATTTGAGCAGGTCGCACAGAGTCGGAACCGCTAAGACCGCGATCCTCACCACTGGCGACGGTGCCGCGACTGTCTCAAGAGGCACGCCGAAGTTCCACGCATTCCTCGTGGTGCCCATTTTGGATTAGAGACCGCTCGGCAAGCCCCGAGGTGGTCATTGCTTCCCAAAGACTAATGGGCCAAGCCGTGGCTTGAGGACTATGGGTCATTGGAATTTAGGCGAAGGGGGACGGTGGCATGTCGGGGATTTTGCCTTTTTTTCGTCCAACTGAAGAGCACAGGTTTGTTTCCCCACCCCCTCCTTCCCTCTGTCCCTCACCCCACAGTTCCCTTCCTTTTCAGGTTGTGGTTACTGGGAGCGAATAAATCATGCCTGGCTCGCCTGGAGGAAACTTCAAAGCAAAGCCATTGGACAAGAGAAAATATTTTACATGGCATTCAGTGGACGGGAAATTTGTTCGCAGGCCCCTACCCAGGCATGTAATATGCAATACCAGCTGGTTGGGCAAGACGCCCTCACGCTGAATGTCGTCTGCAGCTTAAGGCCGCCCGGCCGCTTAGTGCTGGCGGGCGGTGGGAGGGTCGGCGAAGGCATTAGGCTGGCCCTTTGAACGCTTGTTTGATATTTGAACAGAATTGTTTTGCGAACGAGCCACTTGTCATACCTAATGGTACTGCACCCAGGGGCCACAGCAACGAGACCAGGGGAGAGACCGTCCCCCGTGCAATGCTAATGTGCCTCAAGGCTGGGCTCAACCTTCTGCTCTGCGGCTGGATCGGACTAGCGGAGATGTTTAGCCAGGCTCTTAGCACGGGCCGCAAGCTGGAAAGCAAGGCAAATCGTGCAGACCCGAACAGCCAGTCCACGCCACTCTCCTCCTCGCCAGACCAGGCCTCCGTGTGCTTGAAATTTTGCCTCGTCCGGACAACCTGTGCTTACTCACGCTGTTTTGCCTGGCGAAGCAAGGTTGTTCTTGAGCCTCCTCGTGTGTGGTCCCCCGTTGTCATTGATTCCTTGCCTGCGACCTCTGAATATTGAATTACGAGTACTGCATAAGCAGCTCGAAACCTGTTTTATTGCTGCCTGAAGGTCTCGACCATTGCGGTAATAGAAAATTACGTCTGCCGTTTGTCATGGTCTCTGTTTTGGGCCCTCCTCTCATCCCCCCCCCTCCCATCCCCCCCCCCTCCCCCCCCCCCCTCATTTCCTACCCTTTGCTTTCGGGCGTCCTATCTGTTCTTGCTGCTTAATTCCATTTCTTTTATATACGTATTTTATACCATTCGCTTACTGAATTGTAATTCTTCTCACTACAAATCGCTCTGTGTGGTTTAGATCTCCTCCCTCCCTCCCGCGTCCCTCCCTCCCGCGTCTCTCTCCCCCTCTCTCTCTCTCTCTCTCTCTCTCTCTCTCCCTCTCTCTCTCTTCTCTCTCTCTCTTCTCTCCCTCTCTCTCTCTCCCCTCTCTCTCTCCTCTCTCTCTCTCTCCCTCTCTCTCTCTTCCTCCTCCCCTCTCTCCTCTCTCGATCCTCTCTCTCTCTCTCCTCTCTCTCTCCCTCCTCCTCTCCTCCCTCTCTCTTCTCTTCTCCATCTCCTCCTCTCTCTCCTCTCCCTCTCCTCTCCTCTCCTCCCTCTCCCTTTCTCTCTCCTCCTCTCTCTCTCACCTCTCCTCACACCCGTCTCTCTCTTTCCTCCCCCCGCCACGTTCTCCTCCCACCCTCTCTCTCTCTTCCTCCTCTCTCGCCTCCCTCCTCCTTCCTCCCTCTCCTTCTCCCCCTCCTCCTCCCCTCTCTCTCCTCTCCTCCCCGCCTCCCCACCCGTCTCCTCTCTCCTCTCTTCTCTTCCTCCTCCTCTCTGGCTCCAATCCTCTGTCCCTCCCAAAAAATCTTCCTCTACTCTCTCTCTCTCGGAACTCTCTCTCTCCCTCCTCCTCCTCCTCCTCCCTCTCTCCTCCTCCGGCTCTCTCCCGCTCCTGCTTCTCCCGTCTCACTCCTCTCTCTCTCCCTCCTCCTCTCTCTCTCCTGCTACTCTCCTCTCCTCTCTGCTCTCTCCTCCCCTTCTCTCACTCCTTCTCCTCTCTCCTCGCTTACTCCTCCTCTCTCCTCGTCCTCTCTCCTCCTCTCTCCTTCCTCTCTGCTCCTCTCCTCTGACTCCTTCTCCCT
>JAWQFJ010032985.1:0-39929 GCA_034096865.1 Theodoxus fluviatilis
AGTAGTTTTAGAGGATAAGAATCATGGTGGCCTTCTAGTTTAATGAAGACTCATGCAGTAGGTTTAGAGTGTATAGGTGGCCCTCTGCTTTGTAGTAGACTCATGCAGTAGGCTTAGAGTGTATGGTTTGCCTTCAGCTTCAAAGCAGACTCATGCAGTAGGTTTAGAGTGTATAGTTTGCCTTCAGCTTCATAGCAGACTCATGCAGTAGATTTAGGGTGTGTGTGTGGCCTTCCACATTGTAGTAGTCTGATGCAGTAGGTTTAGAGTGTGTGTGTGGCCTTCCACATTGTAGTAGTCTGATGCAAGAGGTTTAGAGTGTGTGTGTGGCCTTCCACATTGTAGTAGTCTGATGCAATAGGTTTAGAGTGTGTGTGTGGCCTTCTACATTGTGGTAGTCTGATGCAGTAGGTTTAGAGTGTGTGTTTGGCCTTCTACATTGTAGTAGTCTGATGCAGTAGGTTTAGAGTGTGTGTGGCCTTCCACATTGTAGTAGTCTGATGCAGGAGGTTTAGAGTGTGTGTGTGTGGCCTTTTACATTGTAGTAGTCTGATGCAGAGGGTTTAGAGTGTGTGTGTGGCCTTCCACATTGTAGTAGTCTGAAGCAGTTGGTTTAGAGTGTGTGTGTGGCCTTCTACATTGTGGTAGTCTGATGCAGGAGGTTTAGAGTGTGTGTGTGACCTTCCACATTGAAGTAGTCTTATGCAGTAGGTTTAGAGTGTGTGGGTGGCTTTTCATTTTGAAGTAGTCTGATGCAGTAGGTTTAGAGTGTGTGGGTGGCCTTCCACATTGTAGTAGTCTGATGCAGTAGGTTTAGAGTGTGTGGGTGGCTTTTCACTTTGTAGTAGTCTGATGCAGTAGGTTTAGAGTGTGTGTGTGGCTTTTCACTTTGAAGTAGTCTGATGCAGTAGGTTTAGAGTGTGTGTGTGGCCTTCTACATTGTAGTAGTCTGATGCAGTAGGTTTAGAGTGTGTGTGTGTGGCCTTCCACATTGTAGTAGTCTGATGCAGTAGGTTTAGAGTGTGTGGGTGGCTTTTCACTTTGAAGTAGTCTGATGCAGTAGGTTTAGAGTGTGTGTGGCCTTCCACATTGTAGTAGTCTGATGCAGTAGGTTTAGAGTGTGTGTGTGGCCTTCCACATTGTAGTAGTCTGATGCAATAGGTTTAGAGTGTGTGTGTGACCTTCCACATTGTAGTAGTCTGATGCAGTAGGTTTAGAGTGTGTGTATGGCCTTGTACATGGTGGTAGTCTGATGCAGGAGGTTTAGAGTGTGTGTGTGGCCTTCCACATTGTAGTAGTCTGTTGCAGTAGGTTTAGAGTGTGTGTGTGGCCTTCCACATTGTAGTAGTCTGATGCAGGAGGTTTAGAGTGTGTGTGTGGCCTTCCACATTGTAGTAGTCTGATGCAGTAGGTTTAGAGTGTGTGTGTGGCCTTCTACATTGTAGTAGTCTGATGCAGTAGGTTTAGAGTGTGTGTGTGTGTGGCCTTCCACATTGTAGTAGTCTGATGCAGTAGGTTTAGAGTGTGTGTGTGGCCTTCCACATTGTAGTAGTCTGATGCAGGAGGTTTAGAGTGTGTGTTTGTGGCCTTCCACATTGTAGTAGTCTGATGCAGGAGGTTTAGAGTGTGTGTGTGTGGCCTTCCACATTGTAGTAGTCTGATGCAGGAGGTTTAGAGTGTGTGTGTGGCTTTTCACTTTGAAGTAGTCTTATGCAGTAGGTTTTGAGGGTGTGTGTGGCCTTCCACATTGTAGTAGTCTGATGCAGTAGGTTTAGAGTGTGTGTGTGTGTGGCCTTCTACATTGTAGTATTCTGATGCAGTAGGTTTAGAGTGTGTGTGTGGCCTTCCACTTTGTAGTAGACTCATCCAGTAGTTTTAGAGGATAAGAATCATGGTGGCCTTCTACTTTAATGAAGACTCATGCAGTAGGTTTATAGTGTATAGGTGGCCCTCTGCTTTGTAGTAGACTCATGCAGTAGGCTTAGAGTGTATGGTTTGCCTTCAGCTTCAAAGCAGACTCATGCAGTAGGTGTAGAGTTTATAGTTTGCCTTCAGCTTCATAGCAGACTCATGCAGTAGATTTAGTGTGTGTGGGTGGCCTTCCACATTGTAGTAGTCTGATGCAGTAGGTTTAGAGTGTGTGTGTGGCCTTCTACATTGTAGTAGTCTGATGCAAGAGGTTTAGAGTGTGTGTGTAGCCTTCTACATTGTAGTAGTCTGATGCAATAGGTTTAGAGTGTGTGTGTGGCCTTCTACATTGTGGTAGTCTGATGCAGTAGGTTTAGAGTGTGTGTTTGGCCTTCTACATTGTAGTAGTCTGATGCAGTAGGTTTAGAGTGTGTGTGGCTTTTCACATTGTAGTAGTCTGATGCAGTAGGTTTAGAGTGTGTGTGTGGTCTTCCACATTGTAGTAGTCTGATGCAGTAGGTTTAGAGTGTGTGGGTGGCTTTTCACTTTGAAGTAGTCTGATGCAGTAGGTTTAGAGTGTGTGTGGCCTTCCACATTGTAGTAGTCTGATGCAGTAGGTTTAGAGTGTGTGGGTGACCTTCCACATTGTAGTAGTCTGATGCAGTAGGTTTAGAGTGTGTGTGTGGCCTTCCACATTGTAGTAGTCTGATGCAGTAGGTTTAGAGTGTGTGTGTGGCCTTCCACATTGTAGTAGTCTGATGCAGTAGGTTTAGAGTGTGTGTGTGTGGCCTTCCACATTGTAGTAGTCTGATGCAGGAGGTTTAGAGTGTGTGTGTGGCCTTCCACATTGTAGTAGTCTGATGCAGTAGGTTTAGAGTGTGTGTGTGGCCTTCCACATTGTAGTAGTCTGATGCAGTAGGTTTAGAGTGTGTGTGTGGCCTTCCACATTGTAGTAGTCTGATGCAGGAGGTTTAGAGTGTGTGTGTGTGGCCTTCCACATTGTAGTAGTCTGATGCAGTAGGTTTAGAGTGTGTGTGTGGCCTTCCACATTGTAGTAGTCTGATGCAGTAGGTTTAGAGTGTGTGTGTGGCCTTCCACATTGTAGTAGTCTGATGCAGGAGGTTTAGAGTGTGTGTGTGGCTTTCCACATTGAAGTAGTCTTATGCAGTAGGTTTAGAGTGTGTGGGTGGCTTTTCACTTTGAAGTAGTCTGATGCAGTAGGTTTAGAGTGTGTGGGTGGCCTCCCACTTTGTAGTAGACTCATCCAGTAGTTTTAGAGGATAAGAATCATGGTGGCCTTCTACTTTAATGAAGACTGATGCAGTAGGTTTAGAGTGTATAGGTGGCCCTCTGCTTTGTAGTAGACTCATGCAGTAGGTGTGTGGCCTTCCACATTGAAGTAGTCTGATGCAGTAGGTTTAGAGTGTGTGTGTGGCCTTCTACATTGTAGTAGTCTGATGCAGTAGGTTTAGAGTGTGTGGGTGGCCTTCCACATTGTAGTAGTCTGATGCAGTAGGTTTAGAGTGTGTGTGTGGCCTTCCACATTGTAGTAGTCTGATGCAGTAGGTTTAGAGTGTGTGTGTGGCCTTCCACATTGTAGTAGTCTGATGCAGTAGGTTTAGAGTGTGTGTGTGGCCTTCCACATTGTAGTAGTCTGATGCAGGAGGTTTAGAGTGTGTGTGTGGCCTTCCACATTGTAGTAGTCTGATGCAGTAGGTTTAGAGTGTGTGTGTGGCCTTCCACATTGTAGTAGTCTGATGCAGGAGGTTTAGAGTGTGTGTGTGGCCTTCCACATTGTAGTAGTCTGATGCAGTAGGTTTAGAGTGTGTGTGTGGCCTTCTACATTGTAGTAGTCTGATGCAGTAGGTTTAGAGTGTGTGTGTGTGGCCTTCCACATTGTAGTAGTCTGATGCAGTAGGTTTAGAGTGTGTGTGTGGCCTTCCACATTGTAGTAGTCTGATGCAGTAGGTTTAGAGTGTGTGTGTGTGGCCTTCTACATTGTAGTATTCTGATGCAGTAGGTTTAGAGTGTGTGTGTGTGGCCTTCCACATTGTAGTAGTCTGATGCAGGAGGTTTAGAGTGTGTGTGTGGCTTTTCACTTTGAAGTAGTCTGATGCAGTAGGTTTTGAGGGTGTGTGTGGCCTTCCACATTGTAGTAGTCTGATGCAGTAGGTTTAGAGTGTGTGTGTGTGTGGCCTTCTACATTGTAGTATTCTGATGCAGTAGGTTTAGAGTGTGTGGGTGGCCTCCCACTTTGTAGTAGACTCATCCAGTAGTTTTAGAGGATAAGAATCATGGTGGCCTTCTAGTTTAATGAAGACTCATGCAGTAGGTTTAGAGTGTATAGGTGGCCCTCTGCTTTGTAGTAGACTCATGCAGTAGGCTTAGAGTGTATGGTTTGCCTTCAGCTTCAAAGCAGACTCATGCAGTAGGTTTAGAGTGTATAGTTTGCCTTCAGCTTCATAGCAGACTCATGCAGTAGATTTAGGGTGTGTGGGTGGCCTTCCACATTGTAGTAGTCTGATGCAGTAGGTTTAGAGTGTGTGTGTGGCCTTCCACATTGTAGTAGTCTGATGCAAGAGGTTTAGAGTGTGTGTGTGGCCTTCTACATTGTAGTAGTCTGATGCAATAGGTTTAGAGTGTGTGTGTGGCCTTCTACATTGTGGTAGTCTGATGCAGTAGGTTTAGAGTGTGTGTTTGGCCTTCTACATTGTAGTAGTCTGATGCAGTAGGTTTAGAGTGTGTGTGGCCTTCCACATTGTAGTAGTCTGATGCAGGAGGTTTAGAGTGTGTGTGTGTGGCCTTTTACATTGTAGTAGTCTGATGCAGAGGGTTTAGAGTGTGTGTGTGGCCTTCCACATTGTAGTAGTCTGAAGCAGTTGGTTTAGAGTGTGTGTGTGGCCTTCTACATTGTGGTAGTCTGATGCAGGAGGTTTAGAGTGTGTGTGTGACCTTCCACATTGAAGTAGTCTTATGCAGTAGGTTTAGAGTGTGTGGGTGGCTTTTCATTTTGAAGTAGTCTGATGCAGTAGGTTTAGAGTGTGTGGGTGGCCTTCCACATTGTAGTAGTCTGATGCAGTAGGTTTAGAGTGTGTGGGTGGCTTTTGACTTTGTAGTAGTCTGATGCAGTAGGTTTAGAGTGTGTGTGTGGCTTTTCACTTTGAAGTAGTCTGATGCAGTAGGTTTAGAGTGTGTGTGTGGCCTTCTACATTGTAGTAGTCTGATGCAGTAGGTTTAGAGTGTGTGTGTGTGGCCTTCCACATTGTAGTAGTCTGATGCAGTAGGTTTAGAGTGTGTGGGTGGCTTTTCACTTTGAAGTAGTCTGATGCAGTAGGTTTAGAGTGTGTGTGGCCTTCCACATTGTAGTAGTCTGATGCAGTAGGTTTAGAGTGTGTGTGTGGCCTTCCACATTGTAGTAGTCTGATGCAATAGGTTTAGAGTGTGTGTGTGACCTTCCACATTGTAGTAGTCTGATGCAGTAGGTTTAGAGTGTGTGTATGGCCTTGTACATGGTGGTAGTCTGATGCAGGAGGTTTAGAGTGTGTGTGTGGCCTTCCACATTGTAGTAGTCTGTTGCAGTAGGTTTAGAGTGTGTGTGTGGCCTTCCACATTGTAGTAGTCTGATGCAGGAGGTTTAGAGTGTGTGTGGCCTTCCACATTGTAGTAGTCTGATGCAGTAGGTTTAGAGTGTGTGTGTGGCCTTCTACATTGTAGTAGTCTGATGCAGTAGGTTTAGAGTGTGTGTGTGTGTGGCCTTCCACATTGTAGTAGTCTGATGCAGTAGGTTTAGAGTGTGTGTGTGGCCTTCCACATTGTAGTAGTCTGATGCAGGAGGTTTAGAGTGTGTGTTTGTGGCCTTCCACATTGTAGTAGTCTGATGCAGGAGGTTTAGAGTGTGTGTGTGTGGCCTTCCACATTGTAGTAGTCTGATGCAGGAGGTTTAGAGTGTGTGTGTGGCTTTTCACTTTGAAGTAGTCTTATGCAGTAGGTTTTGAGGGTGTGTGTGGCCTTCCACATTGTAGTAGTCTGATGTAGTAGGTTTAGAGTGTGTGTGTGTGTGGCCTTCTACATTGTAGTATTCTGATGCAGTAGGTTTAGAGTGTGTGTGTGGCCTTCCACTTTGTAGTAGACTCATCCAGTAGTTTTAGAGGATAAGAATCATGGTGGCCTTCTACTTTAATGAAGACTCATGCAGTAGGTTTATAGTGTATAGGTGGCCCTCTGCTTTGTAGTAGACTCATGCAGTAGGCTTAGAGTGTATGGTTTGCCTTCAGCTTCAAAGCAGACTCATGCAGTAGGTTTAGAGTGTATAGTTTGCCTTCAGCTTCATAGCAGACTCATGCAGTAGATTTAGGGTGTGTGGGTGGCCTTCCACATTGTAGTAGTCTGATGCAGTAGGTTTAGAGTGTGTGTGTGGCCTTCCACATTGTAGTAGTCTGATGCAAGAGGTTTAGAGTGTGTGTGTGGCCTTCTACATTGTAGTAGTCTGATGCAATAGGTTTAGAGTGTGTGTGTGGCCTTCTACATTGTGGTAGTCTGATGCAGTAGGTTTAGAGTGTGTGTTTGGCCTTCTACATTGTAGTAGTCTGATGCAGTAGGTTTAGAGTGTGTGTGGCTTTTCACATTGTAGTAGTCTGATGCAGTAGGTTTAGAGTGTGTGTGTGGCCTTCCACATTGTAGTAGTCTGATGCAGTAGGTTTAGAGTGTGTGGGTGGCTTTTCACTTTGAAGTAGTCTGATGCAGTAGGTTTAGAGTGTGTGTGGCCTTCCACATTGTAGTAGTCTGATGCAGTAGGTTTAGAGTGTGTGGGTGACCTTCCACATTGTAGTAGTCTGATGCAGTAGGTTTAGAGTGTGTGTGTGGCCTTCCACATTGTAGTAGTCTGATGCAGTAGGTTTAGAGTGTATGTGTGGCCTTCCACATTGTAGTAGTCTGATGCAGGAGGTTTAGAGTGTGTGTGTGTGGCCTTCCACATTGTAGTATTCTGATGCAGTAGGTTTAGAGTGTGTGTGTGTGGCCTTCCACATTGTAGTAGTCTGATGCAGGAGGTTTAGAGTGTGTGGGTGGCTTTTCACTTTGAAGTAGTCTGATGCAGTAGGTTTAGAGTGTGTGTGTGTGGCCTTCCACATTGTAGTAGTCTGATGCAGTAGGTTTAGAGTGTGTGTGTGGCTTTTCACTTTGTAGTAGTCTGATGCAGTAGGTTTAGAGTGTGTGTGTGGCCTTCCACATTGTAGTAGTCTGATGCAGTAGGTTTAGAGTGTGTGTGTGGCCTTCCACATTGTAGTAGTCTGATGCAGTAGGTTTAGAGTGTGTGTGTGGCCTTCCACATTGTAGTAGTCTGATGCAGTAGGTTTAGAGTGTGTGTGTGGCCTTCCACATTGTAGTAGTCTGATGCAGTAGGTTTAGAGTGTGTGTGTGGCCTTCCACATTGTAGTAGTCTGATGCAGTAGGTTTAGAGTGTGTGTGTGGCCTTCCACATTGTAGTAGTCTGATGCAGTAGGTTTAGAGTGTGTGTGTGGCCTTCACATTGTAGTAGTCTGATGCAGTAGGTTTAGAGTGTGTGTGTGGCCTTCCACATTGTAGTAGTCTGATGCAGTTAGGTTTAGAGTGTGTGTGTGGCCTTCCACATTGTAGTAGTCTGATGCAGTAGGTTTAGAGTGTGTGTGTGGCCTTCCACATTGTAGTAGTCTGATGCAGTAGGTTTAGAGTGTGTGTGTGGCCTTCCACATTGTAGTAGTCTGATGCAGTAGGTTTAGAGTGTGTGTGTGGCCTTCCACATTGTAGTAGTCTGATGCAGTAGGTTTAGAGTGTGTGTGTGGCCTTCCACATTGTAGTAGTCTGATGCAGTAGGTTTAGAGTGTGTGTGTGGCCTTCCACATTGTAGTAGTCTGATGCAGTAGGTTTAGAGTGTGTGTGTGGCCTTCCACATTGTAGTAGTCTGATGCAGTAGGTTTAGAGTGTGTGTGTGGCCTTCCACATTGTAGTAGTCTGATGCAGTAGGTTTAGAGTGTGTGTGTGGCCTTCCACATTGTAGTAGTCTGATGCAGTAGGTTTAGAGTGTGTGTGTGGCTTTTCACTTTGTAGTAGTCTGATGCAGTAGGTTTAGAGTGTGTGTGTGGCCTTCCACATTGTAGTAGTCTGATGCAGTAGGTTTAGAGTGTGTGTGTGGCCTTCCACATTGTAGTAGTCTGATGCAGTAGGTTTAGAGTGTGTGTGTGGCCTTTCACATTGTAGTAGTCTGATGCAGTAGGTTTAGAGTGTGTGTGTGGCCTTCCACATTGTAGTAGTCTGATGCAGTAGGTTTAGAGTGTGTGTGTGGCCTTCCACATTGTAGTAGTCTGATGCAGTAGGTTTAGAGTGTGTGTGTGGCCTTCCACATTGTAGTAGTCTGATGCAGTAGGTTTAGAGTGTGTGTGTGGCCTTCCACATTGTAGTAGTCTGATGCAGTAGGTTTAGAGTGTGTGTGTGGCCTTCCACATTGTAGTAGTCTGATGCAGTAGGTTTAGAGTGTGTGTGTGGCCTTCCACATTGTAGTAGTCTGATGCAGTAGGTTTAGAGTGTGTGTGTGGCCTTCCACATTGTAGTAGTCTGATGCAGGAGGTTTAGAGTGTGTGTGTGGCTTTTCACTTTGAAGTAGTCTTATGCAGTAGGTTTAGAGTGTGTGGGTGGCCTCCCACTTTGTAGTAGACTCATCCAGTAGTTTTAGAGGATAAGAATCATGGTGGCCTTCTAGTTTAATGAAGACTCATGCAGTAGGTTTAGAGTGTATAGGTGGCCCTCTGCTTTGTAGTAGACTCATGCAGTAGGCTTAGAGTGTATGGTTTGCCTTCAGCTTCATAGCAGACTCATGCAGTAGATTTAGGGTGTGTGGGTGGCCTTCCACATTGTAGTAGACTCATCCAGTAGTTTTAGAGAAAATGAGCAATGGTGGTCTTCTGCTCTGTGGTAGACTCATGCAGTAGTTATAGAGTGTATGCCTTGTCTTTTACTTTGTAGTAGACTCATATAGTAGGTGTATATTGTGTGTATTGCTTTCCACTCTGCAGTAGACTCAGACTAGCTTTAGTGTGTGTATGTGGTCTTCCACGTTGAAGTAGACTGATGAAGTCAGTATTGAGTGTTTGTGTGGCCTTCTGCATTGTTGTAGATTCATGCTGTTGCTTAGAATGTGTGTGTTGACTTTTACTTTATAGCAGACACATGCAGTAGCTTTAGAGTGGGTGGGTGGCCTTACATTTAGTGGTAGCCTATTGCATTATGTTAAAGGTGTGGGTTTGGCCTTCTAATTTGAAGTAGACTCATGCAGTAGCTTTTGACTGTGTGAATGACCTTCCATTTTGTAGCACACTCACACAGTACATGTAGGTTTTAGAACATCTGAATGACCTGCTGCTTTGTAATCGGCTCACACAGTAGCCATAGGGTATGTGGATGACCATTTTGTAGCAGAATCTTGCAGTAGGTTTTCAGTGTGTTGATGGCCATCCACTTTGTGGCAAAGTCATGCAGTAGCTTCAGATCTTGTTTAGATGGTCTTCCAAGTTGTTTTCCACTTTGTAATAGACTCATGCAGTAACTTTAGATTTTGTGAATGACCTTTCATTTAGCGGTAGACTCGTGCAGTAAATTTAGAGTGTATGTGGCCTTCTACTCAGCATCAAAATCATGCAGTAGGCTCAGATTAGGCAGTTGGCCCTCCTCTTTGTAGCAAACTCATGCAGTAGCTTTGGAGTTTGTGTGTGGCCTCTCATTTTGTGGTGATCTGCTACTGCAGCTTTGGAGTGTGTGTGGTCTTCCTCTTTGTAGCAAACTCATGCAGTAGCTTTGGAGTGTGTGTGTGGCCTTTCTCTTAGTAGCAAACTCATGCAGTAGCTTTGGAGTTTGTGTGGTCTTCCTCTTAGTAGCAAACTCATGCAGTAGCTTTGGAGTGTGTGTGTGGCCTTTCTCTTAGTAGCAAACTCATGCAGTAGCTTTGGAGTGTGTGTGTGGCCTTTCTCTTAGTAGCAAACTCATGCAGTAGCTTTGGAGTGTGTTGCCTTTCTCTTAGTAGCAAACTCATGCAGTAGCTTTGGAGTTTGTGTGTGGCCTTTCTCTTAGTAGCAAACTCATGCAGTAGCTTTGGAGTGTGCGTGTGGTCTTTCTCTTAGTAGCAAACTCATGCAGTAGCTTTGGAGTGTGCGTGTGGTCTTTCTCTTCGTAGCAAATGCATGCAGTAGCTTTGGAGTGTGTGTGTGGTCTTTCTCTTAGTAGCAAACTCATGCAGTAGCTTTGGAGTGTGCGTGTGGCCTTTCTCTTAGTAGCAAACTCATGCAGTAGCTTTGGAGTGTGTGTGGCCTTTCTCTTAGTAGCAAACTCATGCAGTAGCTTTGGAGTGTGTGTGTGGCCTTTCTCTTAGTAGCAAACTCATGCAGTAGCTTTGGAGTGTGTGTGTGGCCTTTCTCTTAGTAGCAAACTCATGCAGTAGCTTTGGAGTGTGTGTGTGGCCTTTCTCTTAGTAGCAAACTCATGCAGTAGCTTTGGAGTGTGTGTGGTCTTCCTCTTTGAAGCATACTCATGCAGTAGCTTTGGAGTGTGTGTGTGGCCTTTCTCTTAGTAGCAAACTCATGCAGTAGCTTTGGAGTGTGTGTGTGGCCTTTCTCTTAGTAGCAAACTCATGCAGTAGCTTTGGAGTGTGTGTGGCCTTTCTCTTAGAAGCAAACTCATGCAGTAGCTTTGGAGTGTGCGTGTGGTCTTTCTCTTAGTAGCAAACTCATGCAGTAGCTTTGGAGTGTGCGTGTGGTCTTTCGCTTAGTAGCAAACTCATGCAGTAGCTTTGGAGTGTGCGTGTGGTCTTTCTCTTAGTAGCAAACTCATGCAGTAGCTTTGGAGTGTGTGTGTGGCCTTTCTCTTAGTAGCAAACTCATGCAGTAGCTTTGGAGTGTGTGTGTGGTCTTCCTCTTAGTAGCAAACTCATGCAGTAGCTTTGGAGTGTGTGTGGTCTTTCTCTTAGTAGCAAACTCATGCAGTAGCTTTGGAGTGTGTGTGTGGCCTTTCTCTTAGTAGCAAACTCATGCAGTAGCTTTGGAGTGTGTGTGGCCTTTCGCTTAGTAGCAAACTCATGCAGTAGCTTTGGAGTGTGTGTGGCCTTTCTCTTAGTAGCAAACTCATGCAGTAGCTTTGGAGTGTGCGTGTGGTCTTTCTCTTAGTAGCAAACTCATGCAGTAGCTTTGGAGTGTGTGTGTGGCCTTTCGCTTAGTAGCAAACTCATGCAGTAGCTTTGGAGTGTGTGTGTGGTCTTTTGCTTTGTAGTAGACTCATGCAACGGCTTTAGAGGAGTGTGTGTGTGTGTGTGTGTGTGTGTGTGTGTGTGTGTGTGTGTGTGTGTGTGTGTGTGTGTGTGTGTGTGTGTGAACTTTTCAGTAGACTCACTCAGTACGTTTTGGAGTGTGTTGATTGCCTTCCACGCAGTACCAGACATATGCAGCAGGTTGAAGGTGTGTGGGTGACTTTCCAATTTGAGGTGGGCATGCAAAAGGTTATGAGTGTGTGGATGGTCTTCTTCTCTGTACTAGGCTTATGCTGTAGATTAAGAGTGTGGAAAATGCCCCTCCATTTAGAAGTAGACCCATGCGGTAGGTTTAGAGTGCATGGGTGGCCCTGTATAGTTCGTAAAAGACTCATGGAGGTGCTTTTGAGTGCGTGGATGACTAATGCTGGTGCTTTTGAGTGTGTAGTGGTTTTCCAATGATCAACAGACTCATGCAGTAGCTTTAGAATGTGTGGGTAGCTGTTGTGTATGTTTATATATTCTTCTATGTTGTGGTAGACACATGCAATAGCCCTGTAGTGTTCTGCATCAGACTTTAGTCTCAGAAGCCACATGTATATCCAGCACAGAAGATGACACCGGGCATAGCTGTAGGTGCCCGTCTGTTGTCCTGATCTATTTGCACCCTGCATACTTCCACTACTGCTTGGCTGTAGGGCTCTGGTCTCTGCTGTTTCGCCCGACCCTAATCCAGGATGGAGTCTTCTCTGTTTTCTCTGCTACAGTCCTCACCATCTTGGTGCATTAGCCAGCTGGAGAGGACGAGCTGTCTACAGGTGTTATGCACTGATATACAGGATGGAGTAACTGAGAGTGTAACATGCAGCTAGAGCTGCTCCATGCCCTCCTCATCAGTTGGAGCAGTACTTTTTTATCTACATGTGTGGTATTTGTCAGAGGGTAGTATGAAACTGTTGTCACTGAGTGGTAACCTTATAGTTTTCATTCATGCCATCTACTGATTGTGAGGATGGTGTTCTAGTTTGCAATAGACAATAAGGTTAGCCTTCCCCATTGTAGTAGACTCATGCAGTGTGTTTTGAATGTGCATCTGGCCTTCCACTTTGTTGTCTACTCATGCAGTATGTTTTGAGTGTGCATTGGTTTCCACTTTGTACTAGACTTAGGCTGGAGTAGAGTGTGTTTTAGTAGACTTATCCAGTAAGTTTAGAGTGTGTGGATGGCAGTCTGCTTTGTAGTAGACTCATGCAGTGAGTTTAGAGTGTGGGTAGCCTTCTGCTTTGTAGTACACTCAAGCAGTAGGTTTAGAGTGTGTGGGTAGCCTTCTGCTTTGTAGTACACTCAAGCAGTAGGTTTAGAGTGTGTGGGTGGCCTTCTGCTTTGTAGTAGACTCATGCAGTAGGTTTAGAGTGTGTGGGTAGCCTTCTGCTTTGTAGTAGACTCATGCAGTAGGTTTAGAGTGTGTGGGTGGCCTTCTGCTTTGTAGTAGACTCATGCAGTAGGTTTAGAGTGTGTGGGTAGCCTTCTGCTTTGTAGTAGAAAAAAACCCTCAAAAATCAAACTTCGACCATGAGAAGTTTAAACTGCAATTTGTCTCACCTGAATGGCTTAGAAATGCCAGTGTAGGTCTTCAAAAGTTTTCTTCACAAAGCATTGTACAGCACAAAAGGACTCGGGAGACATTTGATTTTCAAATACTTTTTAAATTCAAATGTAGAAGCTGTCTTTGTGTGAAAATATATCTTGGATTGGCTGATACCGTCTCTGATGAGTTTGTAATTCTACCTGTATTTGTGTGGCTGCAACACAGCTGCAGGTGCTTAAAATTTACTAAAGATACATGTGCATGAGAGTCTGGGAAATAAAGAAAACAGTACTGGGGTAGATGGAGAAGGGGACGGTGTATTTGGGGAAGTAGAGAGGCATTGTTGGGGTTGAAAAAATCGGCCTTTAGGTAGATTTCATTTTCTATCATCCCGGCTTGCAGTGCCTTGAATACGTCGTCATAAGGTAAACTAAGTCACGCGCACGGTATTCATCGTAAACAATGGCATGGGTAGAAATACAAATTGTCCTGCTCAAAAACACCACAACAACGAAATTAAACACCAAATTCTTCTAGGAATCAACTTGAAACAAGTCAACACAACTCTGAAACCTTCACTAACCTTTGACGGACGACTTCCTAAAGCCGAGCGACTTGAGCTGATAGATAAACTTGGCGGTGTTGATCTTCCTCTCCATCTCTCTATTGACGCTCTTGCGTTGCGCTTTTTCTTTGTAGTCTGGAGGCCAGGAGTTCGGAGTCTCTTCGCTTCCAGACATCGCTGTCATGATCATCTGGCTCCACTCGCTCATGGGGCTGCTCTTCCTGCTGACATTGGGGTGTCGCCTAACGATGTGGAAGCCGAAGTTTTCCATCAAGATCGGCTCGGAGGCCCGGCGCTGAGGTGTGGTGCTGCGATCTCTTGTAAACGAGTTTTTCTTCTCAGCTCGCTGGATGGCACCCTTTCGTTGACTGCCAGAAGCCTTGGAGTTGTCATTTAGGGAGACGATGCTGTTGTCAATGGGCCTTTGACAGAAAGCCACCGTAGCCATCGGAAAGGGCTGCCGCCGTGCAAAGTTGGGTTCAACGTGCGTGTTGGTGGCCCGATGCAAGATCAGAGCCTGACTGGAGGTCGGCATTTTGCTTTTCAACAGCAATTCGGAACAATTCGGACGAGGAAAGGACGACCGGACTGCCTAATTCAATTGGATCGTTTCGGAGAGTGAGACGGCTGCCTTGACAACGATAATGGGTACCGGGCAACGATCGAGCCTGCGCCTTACCAGATTTTGGCACGGACCTCATGGATTCGGGATAAAATAATTTATAGCGAAAACACCCCATGCACGACTTGTTTTGAGAGTTTACTCAAAGTGTTCTGTAAATAGATAGTTCTTTGTTTTTAATGTAAGAGCCTATTTATGTGAGACTGGGTTCTCCCCCCTTTACATGTGTCTAGAGGCTTGTTCACGAGGCGCAGCAATGTGCAGCGCTGCTTAGAACTGATGAAGTGATGCACGACAGGATGGTGGAGGATCAACCTAACCGATCGAGGTCTCGGTTGTTTTTTTTAAATTAACTTTTTTAACATCAAGGGACATTTCTAATTTCTATTTATTTATTGGACATAACGTGGTTCCGGGAGCGAACTTGGTTGCCTTGACGAATAGTTGCGGCATCACCATCACGATCGGGATGAGTGCGGTTTATTGAAGGCAAAAGTTTTACCATTGCGATTGTGTTTTCAATCCTCTCTGAAAACTTTCGAAGACAGGCATAGCGGTACCACGACGCATCCGTTTTTTGAGACAGAGTTGTTTAATCTTGCTGGTATCCGCTGAATTAACGCAAGGTGCCGTTTTTGTGGGTGTGGTTTTTAAATATTGTTTTTAAGTTGCCGCCTTTGCATGCTTGAACGCGCAACAGGTGGTAATTTCTCGATGTGTTGAAGTGGCTGCGAACATGTCATGGCACCAAGATGTGAGGTAGGCTCTTTTACGGATCATTTCGCTGTATGTAATAAAATCTGAGGTTTTATTTCGTTGTGAATGCACTTTTGGGGAGTACTGTTAGGCAAGGTGCCCGCTCGCCATTAATTATACTCCGCGAGAACGGAAAGTAAATTAGTAGGTCACAAAGCTTTGTGTTAAGTCGTCATCTTCACTTAACTCTACCAGGAAATATATTGTAATAAGTTGCTTGAATGACCGCATGGAATTTATTAGGTCTGAAACACTTGCTAACTATTTTTTGGGGATATGTGCTATTAATTATTAATTAATGACTATGGCTTTTAATGGCAGTTATGAAAGGCGAAGCATTATGATAAACCTTGAAGAGAGGCTAAAGAGCGAAGTGGGTTGCATTCTCATTCAGTTACTTTATCCGAGGCACTGTTGTCAAGTCGACACATCTGCGTTTGTCCATGGGCATGGCATTGCGCGGTTGCAAGTGATTTTGCATTGGTGGCAGTCCAACCCGCCGATATCTCCCTACATGATGTAATACGCTATAGTAATCACCTCCCCCACCCCCACCCACCCTACACACCCCCACCCCCACCCCTGTTAGCAAGTAAAAACCTCCACACATTGACCTTATCCTTACCCATAACCCTTCCCTAACCCATAACGGAAGGAGGGAGAATGAAGTATCACTCAACACAGGCAGCTTATTCTTTCTTATTGCCAAATTTTGTTGTATGTTAGAGAGAGAGAGAGAGAGAGAGAGAGAGAGAGAGAGAGAGAGAGAGAGAGAGAGAGAGAAGAGCTTAAGCTTAGGACGAAAAAGGGGGGAAAGCACAGTATACAGTAACTATTATTAAGGTACTTGTGTGGGCCAGTTTGACATGTTGGCATATGAAGAGAAAGGCAATTTCTGACCACCTTTCTCTAAAGTATTTTCCAAGCTAAGGATTAAGTAGCTTATTTGAGAGGTACATAGCTGCCATTTCAGTGGTGGAGAATGAGCTTCTCTAAAGGACTGTCTGAAGAGAAAGATGTGCATTTACAGACTGCATTTAGAACATATTTTGGGGGATGGGGGGATTTGTAGTAATGGTTATCTGACAGACACAATTTTTTTCTGCTGACTCAAAACTTTATTTGATGATGAAAAAGAAGAAGATGATAAACACTGAACTGCATGCTATCCCATGTTCCCTGCCCTATGAGCACTCAAGGAATCCACTATTCAAGTTTTTTCAAGTGTTTTCAGTGAAAGAAAGTTTGGTTTATCTGGCCTCTTCTTAAAAGAAAAATAAAACAGTTCAGACTGACCTACCAACCCTTTCCTCCTCCCCCACCCTCCCTCTCTCTATCCTCTCCTCTTCTCTCCTCTCCCCTCCCCTTCCCTCTCCTTTCTCCTCTCTCCTCTTCTCTCTCCTCTCCTCTCTCCTCTCCTCTCTCCTCTCCTCTCTCCTCTCCTCTCCACTCCTCTCCTCTCCTCTCCTCTCCTCTCCTCTCCTCTCCTCTCCTCTCCTCTCCTCTCCTCTCCTCTCCTCTCCTCTCCTCTCCTCTCCTCTCCTCTCCTCTCCCTCCCTCCCTCCCTCCCCCCCACCCTCCCCCACCCTCCCTCTCTCTATCCTCTCCTCTTCTCTCCTCTCCCCTCCCCTTCCCTCTCCTTTCTCCTCTCTCCTCTTCTCTCTCCTCTCCTCTCTCCTCTCCTCTCTCCTCTCCACTCCTCTCCTCTCCACTCCTCTCCTCTCCTCTCCTCTCCTCTCCTCTCCCTCCCTCCCTCCCTCCCCCCCACCCTCCCCACCCTCCCTCTCTCTATCCTCTCCTCTTCTCTCCTCTCCCCTCCCCTTCCCTCTCCTTTCTCCTCTCTCCTCTCCTCTCTCCTCTCCTCTCTCCTCTCCACTCCTCTCCTCTCCACTCCTCTCCTCTCCTCTCCTCTCCTCTCCTCTCCTCTCCTCTCCTCTCCTCTCCTCTCCTCTCCCTCCCACCCTCCCTCCCCCCACCCTCCCCCCCCTCCCTCTCTCTATCCTCTCCTCTTCTCTCCTCTCCCCTCCCCTTCCCTCTCCTTTCTCCTCTCTCCTCTTCTCTCTCCTCTCCTCTCTCCTCTCCTCTCTCCTCTCCACTCCTCTCCTCTCCACTCCTCTCCTCTCCTCTCCTCTCCTCTCCTCTCCTCTCCTCTCCTCTCCTCTCCTCTCCTCTCCTCTCCTCTCCTCTCCTATCCTCTCCTCTCCTCTCCTCTCCCTCCCTCCCTCCCTCCCCCCCTCCCTCCCCCCCCCCCCTCTCTCTCTCTCCCTCTCCCCCTCCCCCCCCTCTCTCTCCCCCTCCCCCCCCCCCCCCACCCCCTTCTCTCCCCCTTGCCTTAACCACATTTTCCCCCAGGCAGGTGATTCAGATGCTTCAGCCTTTTATCTAACTTTAGGCGACTGATCTAAAAAGCATCACATTACATTTTTACCAAGTGGACCTGGAAGTGGGCAAGTCTCAGAATGGCAATGGCTACCCTACTTAGTTTCATTATGGCATGAACAAGTAAAAGTAACACAGGAGTGTGCGCAGTGCTGTAGATAGTACATAGCATCCTATGAATCCAGCGGAAGAGGGTGGTATTGGGTTGCTGGCCATAGTTGAGTGAATGATTGGCATTCAAAGAAATATTGATCTGCTGGCCTAGAATCATTGCAGTAAGGACTGTCCAGAATATAACATTTTCAAGGATTGTGTCTCCCTTTGCAATTCTTAGGAGGCAATAATTAGGGAAATTGTTACCGGACTCAATCTAATTCTAACCACTCCTATGATTTTTAATGATTAATGGCCTTGAATGACCCACAGTGGATGACAGGCCATTGAACTTCATCCGTCCAATGCATGCCCATGCAGCCCAGCTGCAAAGGTTCCAGCTGGTGAAGGAACTTATGGCTGTGGCTGTGTTGTAGGTATTTGGGTTATTCTGAAGCTGGGGCCTGGCACTGTGTCACCTGTTGCTACTGCTGACAGGTTCGAGCAGGGGAGCCTCCTTAGGTTTTAGCTGTAATTGGTGCTCAACTGTCAATGTGGTACCCTAAAAAATCTTTGTAATGAGTTTGTTTGGATAAGCATTCTTCATTTGCAAAGTTTTCATCATATAGAGTTGCATCTCACACAAAAATTTTCTAGTTGACAATACTAGTAATCTTAAAGCCCAGTTGGACAAGCACAGGCTTCAACTTGCTTAAGTTCAGTGAAATTTGTTCATTTGGGTGATAACTATGTGGCAACTAAATTGATGGTTATATAGGCACAGTTTATTTGTAACTCACATTTTTCAGAAATGTATGTTCATGTTGCCATTTTATCGGTGAAGTTTCTAAATATAAAAAAAAATCAGTTTTTTTTTCCTGCAATAATGTAACAAATGTATTTCCACTCTGAAGCACGGCAGTAGTTTTAGAAATTTACAGAGTTGCCTTTGAGTGATATGTGTGAATAATTAGAGATGTGTGGTAAGAATGGAAGTAAAGCTCTTTCAGTTTCACAGGGTCCAACACATCTTGGAGCCATTTACCCATTCAGGCTGTTAGATTGAAAATTTGCTGGGCCATAAGCAAATTGCACTGACTTAAAAGGTTTGCCCCACTACAGTAATCACAGGTGCCAAATAAATAGCAGTGTCTCTTACTTCAAATATGTGTTTAGCATTGAACATGTAATATCATTTTGAGGGTCAGTCAAACTAAACAGGTGTTTGAGAGGCTGCCCGCACAGCCATTGTGTGTCGACAGTTTTGAAGTTGTTTTGTGCTTCGATTCTAAAACAAATCAGAGGAAAGTTTGGCTGCCTATTGAATAAGTTTAGATGGATTTTTCCTTGTCCAAAGAGAACATTCATGTATGGTTGCCCGAGCAATCGGTTGCATTGGACCCTGCTTTCAGATTCATGAAATGCTTTTTCTGCATGGTCATCTGTTGATGACAACAATAAAATGTTGGGGGGTTCAACCTTTCATATCCTCAGTTCAGTTAAGTCTCTTTACCCTGAGATGGGTTGTTGAGGCACCACTGATGACTTTCGGACAATCTTCCTCCATCAATCTCTATCCTCTGTGGCTCGCTGTGAGTCAGCAAAGATCAAGCCTGTCCACTCTTTGATGTTGTCTTCCCACCTCTTTCTCTGCCTGCCTCTCCTTCTCCCACCTGGTACGGTACCTTGCAGGATGGTCTTGGCCAGCCCACTGCCTCTTGACACATGACTGTACCACTTCAGCTTTCTGCTTTTCATGATTGAGAGCAGGTCTTTGTACTGTCCAATTGCTCTCCTGATCCTGTTGCTGACTTCCTCATTCGTGACATGGTCTTTATATATGAGATGTTCAGAGTTTTGCGGTAGCATGACATTTCCAGGGCTTATATCCATCTCTGTAGTTCAGATGTGAGTGTACAGGACTCTCATGCATGCAAGAATACGGAGATGGCCAGCGTGCACATGAGCCTGGTCTTTGACGCGAGAGAGTGATATTTCTGTCACGCCATATTGGCTTCAACTTTGCCAATGCTGCTGTTGTTTGTGCCTACAGTATTTATATTCTATGGCTTGATGGATGGTTTGGCTCTACTTCCAGTGGATGACACTGCAGTTTCTGAAGGACATCGCTACCACGAAGGCTGTCGACCCGCAAGATGACTATTACATGCCTGTGCTCTGATTATTCTTAATGAAGATGTCTAGGGGTAAACACACTGCTGCATGCAATATTCATTCACCTTTCTCGCTGTCAAGACTGGACAAGACAACAGAGAAGATGAATGCAGAGGTCAAATACAAAAATGACTTTAATAACACTTGAAGTGATAGAACAATGATCAGTAAATCAACGTGCATGAATAATAATAAAAACTTCTGTGTTTAATTCTAGTTCTTTTAGCCAGCCAGCCTTTCCTATATCATGGTAAAACTTATCTGAGTTCACTGAGTCCGTTCTGTGGAGGAATGATGAAAGGTGTCAGGGCGGCGTGACTCTGTGGTTGTCTGTGCTGAAGGGGGTCAGGGCAGTTGACCCCAATGGCTGCTCCTGAAGGGGGTTGTCTTGGAGGGTGGAGGGGGTGTCGATGGAGGCATTGGCGGGTCCTGCAGAGGGGGGGGGGGGGGGTTGAACTGGCCTCATGTCTCCTTCATCCCGTGTCTGGTGGCGGGGTCAGGGTCATCTCCGCTTGGTTGCAGCTTGTGGGCGAGCGGCTGCCGGCATCTCCTCCATCCAGGGGGGCTGGAGGCGGTGTTGTAGGGGGGTGGGGAGGGACGCCATTCCCTGCCCTTGCCCCTAGGTCAGACTGGCCTTAATTGATACCATGATTGTATTCTCTCGCTCCCAGCAGAGGAGCAAACACGCCAGTCGTCCCCAAACACGCCAGTCTCCCGCTAGCAGAATCTGCCTGTATTTATATCTTCTTCCACGTCTGGATTGAGAGTCTCAGAAATTCACCAATGGGAAGGAGGGGATGTTTGGCGCCTGCTGACTCGACAACTTCTTACCGCTTAATGTCTTCAAAGTTCTCTTACTCTGGACCAATAGGAAAGTAGAGAAAATTGGCGCATTTTTGTCCCACTCAAAGTCTGGCGCCATCAGCACAATTCTCTGGGTTCAAAGTCTCTCACACAGCACAAGCTTGGCGCCAACTTGAAAAATGTTCACTCTTCCCGCCAACACAGTAATATTCTAAAGGCATGGCTGGTTGCTTAATAAACTATATTTAGTTGAGGTCTGGCTGGCTTCCATATCCTTTAGTATTCCTTACTTAAAACATGCATAAACACACAATTCATAGTGGTAGTGGTATGATGCTTCATTAGCTCACACAGAGAACGTAGCACAGGGTAGGCAGTTTGCCAAAACCACACAGAGAAATACAAATAGAGGGGTCGGGTTCGTAACACTCCCCCATCCTTCAATGGAAAATTTCTTATGATTTTAATAAGAAATTTTCTCCAAATCAAGAATGATATGAACTCCGCAAAATTTTAACACATAACACAGCAACGACCAACACATTCTCTTGACTACTGGTATATATAGTACACAATGGAAATCCCTGGAGGATCAAACTTTATCTCAACAGTCATTAATTCTTCCATTTTTTGTTTTGCTCAAAAACCACCAGAGGATTATGGTTCATATTTACAATCACTTCCTATGCAGTGTAACCCAAATATACCTCAAAATATAATAGTACACTCAGTAGGCCAAAACTTCTCCTTCCACAATAGAATAACCTTTTTGGTATTGCAAGAAAACTTCTTGACAGAAAATATGGCTACTGGAGGCCTGACGTTGCCATCTCTACACCACATCAACACTGCTCCCATAGTTTGATTCACTGAATTCAAACTGTTTGTTAGATTCTAATATCACCCAAAACAATTACACATAAAAAAAATCAACTCTAGCCTTTCATAAAGCCTACTGACATCGATTAGTTTATCTAACCACTTTGTCCTTTAACAACACGTTTGCTAACAGCAGAACCACTTCAACTAAATTACAACAGATCTTTCTGTAGTACTTGATCACTTACACAGTACATCTTCTCTTCATCAAAAAGGGTCACTCATGCACATCACCTCTCTTGGTGCAAGCTTCCTTTTTCTCTTCTTCCAGTCCCACCATTTTGTCATTCTCGGTTTCGCCTCTCTCAGACACTCTGCTGCAACACACACTGGCCCACAGCCACCTGTGGTCACACTGGAGGTAACCCTGGCTTGCAAACTCCTACTTCTCTTTCCATCTTTCTTCTCCTCTCCCTCACTCAACCTCTCCACACTGGTATCCACACAAGAGTCAGGCTTCCCTTTCATCTTGCAGTCTTCTATGGGAACATGGGGCTGGAATGCGTTTATCACTCCTTCATCTGCCCTCTCTTTCTTCTCTCTCAGAAACGGTCCTAGCGAAATTTGATCTCTCTCCTCCTCCTCCTTAGCATAGAGGGGAACCAGGCTACTGTCAGCCTGGGACTCTTTGACGAGCGTAGATACGTCACTACGCCGACTAGCACCTATCTCCGACACTATCGTTGTGTCCGTGGAGTCATCACTCAGATGCTCCACCAGTGGACCTCTTTTCTCACTATCGTCATTCTTCACTGAAATCCTGAAAATCTCATCTAGATTCAACTCTGAAGCGCTCAGCTTCTCTCGATCAGACAGAGTCAGATTTCCATCTTCTGCTGACTCTTCAGTGGGAATTTCACCCGTCACAGGGCCTGATGTCATTTCCATTGACATCTTGGTTGACGCACAACCCATTCCCCTACTATCCATCTGATCACTAGTTTCAGTAGAGGGGCACTCCGCTACAGTGGGGTTTGACATCTCTTTCGAGAATGCCGTGCTGCTTTCACAGCCCACAACCAGCTCGCCATCAAAACGCATCTGATTGGTCGAGTGTTGATCAACACCCACTGAGCTAGACATCTCACTCATGGATGTCTCAACAGCATAACCCTGAATGCTGCCTGTTGCCACTTCTTCCCCAGCCAAATCGGTTCCTCTCAGGACATCCACTATCTCACACACTGGTCCCCTCTCCTTTGGCGCCATGCCAGGACTTCTCACTAAGGCCACACGTGTTTTACTCTCGTGAGCCAACCTCACTCTACAATCGTGTGCTACGTGTCCCATTCCTAAACATCGAAAGCATCTGACATTCCTGTGCGATCGGCTCACACCTCGTCGCTCATCTCTCCTCCATCCATTCCCTTGGACTCGACAACCACAATTCCTTTGTCCTCTCTCAAAACACCTGTAGCATGTGACATTCTTCTCTCTCTCTATCTTTCTCCGCCTCTCCTCTCTGAACATCTCCCTCTGTTTTTCAATCAATCTGTACACTTTCTCCTTTTCCTCTCTGTCCGCAGCCTCTCTGGCTTTCTCAGCTTCTATTCTCCTCAACTCCAGATCTCTCTTCCACTTCTCCTCTCTCTCTTGTCTTTCTCTCTCCCTTTTCTCTCTCTCTCCCTCTTCTCTCTCGAGGCGCTCTTGTCTCTCTCTCTCCTTTTCCTTGCGTTCTCTTTCCCTCTCTCTTTCTGCTCTGTCTCTCTCTTTCTTTTCTATTTCAAACTTCAACCTCTGTGCAGCTAATTCCAATTCTAACCCCCTCAACTCATCCCTGTTCGGAGATACAGCTCTCTCTTTCTCATAGAACACATAGTGCAAGTGATTAATCAACACTACTTGGAGATCAATCTTGGAGGCATTGCTTGGAACTGCAAGCCCACACTTCTGAACAATAGTCATCAAATCAATCTTGCTAGCCCTCAAAATTCCTTTCCGTAAAAGGCTAATCTCTTTCTCACCAACAGATAATTCAGCCATAATGAAAGATTACCAATCTTCAATCAGCAACAAATGGGGTACACTTCACTAGCAAGGATTTGAAATGGCAAAGGGGTATATCCCAGTAAAACATCTATTGGCAGTTCAAAGAAACATTAGCAATACTGTGAGAAGCAAGACTACTCACAGACTGAAAACGTCACAGTACAACACAATCATGCACACCCAGGGGATGTCTGTTATGATTCAAATTTGTTTCCGCGAAGTCTATGCACGTTTTTGCTTTAAGGAAACAAGTTATCATGAAATTAATTCATTCAAACATCAGTACAAATGATCTATCACTGCTACTCAGAATTTCTCAACAAGAAATCACGTCACGTCAATCATAGACGCTGACAATGGCTCTCAGTCAACCAAACTTGTTATTAACACATTTTGACATTTTTGCTTCTTTTCAGAAAACAATTTCGGACGAGCAACCCCATTTATTACATGCCGTGCTCTGATTATTCTTAATGAAGAAGATGTCTAGGGGTAAACGCACTGCTGCATGCAATATTCATTCACCTTTCTCGCTGTCAAGACTGGACAAGGCAACAGAGAAGATGGATGCAGAGGTCAAATACAAAAATGACTTTAATAACACTGGAAGTGATAGAACAATGATCAGTAAATCAACGTGCATGAATAATAATAAAAAACTTCTGTGTTCAAATTCTAGTTCTTTTAGCCAGCCAGCCTTTTCTATAGTATCATGGTAAAAACTTATCTGAGTTCACTGAGTCCGTTCTGTGGAGGAATGATGAAAGGTGTCAGGGCGGCGTGACCCTGTGGTTGTCTGTGCTGAAGGGGGTCAGGGCAATTGACCCCATGGCTGCTCCTGAAGGGGGTTGTCTTGGGGTGTGGAGGGGATGTCGACTGATGCAGGGGTGGGCCTGCAAGAGGGGAGGTTGAACTGGCCCCATCTATCCTCTCGTCCAGTGTCTGGTGGCGGGGTCAGGGTCATCTCCGCTTGGTTGCAGCTTGTGGGCGAGCGGCTGCCGGCATCTCCTCCATCCAGGGGGGCTGGAGGCGGTGTTGTAGGGGGGTGGGGAGGGACGCCATTCCCTGCCCTTGCCCCTAGTTCAGACTGGCCTTAATTGATACCATGTCGTATTCTTTCAGTGCTCCCGGGAGAGGAGCAAACACGCCAGTTGTCCCCAAACACGCCAGTCTCCCGCTAGCAGAATCTGCCTGTATTTATATCTTCTTCCACGTCTGGATTGAGAGTCTCAGAAATTCACCAATGGGAAGGAGGGGATGTTTGGCGCCTGCTGACTCGACAACTTCTTACCGCTTAATGTCTTCAAAGTTCTCTTACTCTGGACCAATAGGAAAGTAGAGAAAATTGGCGCATTTTTGTCCCACTCAAAGTCTGGCGCCATCAGCACAATTCTCTGGGTTCAAAGTCTCTCACACAGCACAAGCTTGGCGCCAACTTGAAAAATGTTCACTCTTCCCGCCAACACAGTAATATTCTAAAGGCATGGCTGGTTGCTTAATAAACTATATTTAGTTGAGGTCTGGCTGGCTTCCATATCCTTTAGTATTCCTTACTTAAAACATGCATAAACACACAATTCATAGTGGTAGTGGTATGATGCTTCATTAGCTCACACAGAGAACGTAGCACAGGGTAGGCAGTTTGCCAAAACCACACAGAGAAATACAAATAGAGGGGTCGGGTTCGTAACAATGACTTTGACAAGACCATTGTCTTACATGGACCATTGCTGGCATCTATACCAACTCCAGTCCAGTAGGATGAGACTTTTTCACATACTTATCACCCCCACCCCTCTTTCTCCAAATATTTGAAGCTAAACACCTCTTTCAGAAATTCACCATTCATTGTTATGTTAGCACCGGTGCTGTTTGTGCTGTTACATGACCTTGGATTTTTCTGTGCCAACTTCCATGCCATATGCACTGGCTCTTGTCAAGAGTCTATTGGTGAGATCTTGGAGCTAGTTGTTATTGCCCCCTTTAAGTCAATATTGTCTGCAAAATGAATGAGCAGACAGGTGGAATTTGGGGTGTCCTGACTTCAGAGGGTCTGTGGGACAAACTTAGCGGAAGAGTTCATGGTAGTTATGAGATGCCTCCTTGAACTTCTCCAGAGCCTCCAGGAGGAATGGCACCAAATGGGTGCCACCTTTGTGAAGATGCTCTTCCTCAGAATGCAACGACATGTCCCTGAGGAGACATGGCCAGCACAGTAGACATTTAGAAAATATTAAAAATGATAACTTTTAGATTAAAATGACACTTGACTTCAGTTATTCAAGGGAGGGGGGTTGGTAATGAGTTTGTGATATTAAAGTGTGATGAAATTGGACAGGCACTACAGAAATGGACAAGACAGGGATGGCTATCTTCAAACAGGTCTGTAGAACATTGCCAACATCATGACTGAGATGCCAAGACTGCTGGAATTTTCCCAAGAATTTCAGGTATGCTTTTGATGATGGATGAATTTGTAATACATTTCAGGCTTGTTCAGGAGTACGAAGCACCGCATGAGCACTTAATATTGGCAAATGAGCGCTCTTTGCCTCTCGTGAACGCCTACAGATTTAGTACAGCGCTTCACTTGTTAAAGGGAGGTAAATCTTCTGCATTGCATGTTGTGTTGCTAGACGTTAAGAAAGTATTTTCTTTGCCACAGACATCGTTTATGCACGTTTAAAGGTATCCTCAGACCTGCCTACTCTCCCGAAAAAATCGGGAGACTCCAGATTTAGGCCTGCATCTTCCGACCTTCCGATTAGGCTTTGAATTCTCCCGATTTCAATAGCAGTGAAAATCCCCTCCCCCCTCCCGCTCTCTCGTTTCGGCTGATCTTTAAGCGCTCCTATAGGGTCGTAACCCACCCCCACCCCCCACCCCCGTTGAGCCCCCTTCCCCCCCTTCCCCCCCACCACCCCCACCCCCACCCTACCCCCCCACCCCCGGACTCAGGCCTGTTTTTCAGAATCTCCCGAATTGGCCTTAGGGGGGGTAGGCAGGTCTGTATCCTGCTTGAATAAAGTCCACTACTGTGTCATCCTTACTTGCCATTACTCGCGCTTACAGAGCGCTTGGGGCAAATAAAGCCCGTTCCAGTCCCAAAATGATGTTTCTGAGGGTTATTTTATGCATCGATGGCCAGTGTGGGATCGAAGACGCCATTTTGAAAAGCGTCTGAATCACCTCAGATGCATGCTTTTCTGTGATGCACAGCGCTGCACAGTGCTGAGTGAATCACGCCCCCAAATTGCTGATCAGGAGTGAAACACGTGCAGCGCTGTGCCTCCTGAAGAAGCCTATAGATGTACTTGATAGTGTGGATGAAGTAGTAGCACCTCTCCTCCACGGCGTTGGTCCCCCCATGTACACTTGTGAGGGGGACAGACCTTTACAGCCACTGCCACCCTGTTCCTGCCATCCACGCATGATCCAACCACCATCAGACCTACCTCAGCTTTCCTGCCTACCTTTCCGTACATATTATTTCATCCATTTTCTCATGTTTGCCTGGGGAGTGGGAGGCAATGTTAATACAAAGGCTAAAGCCATACCTTGTTTCCTTTCTGTTCTTTTTGATCCCCCATGCACATATTTTTGTTCTCCTATGAGTTGAATGTTTCATGATGAGAAGCAGGCTCCAAAAGCACAGCATCAAGTGGCTGAAGTAGTGTGAAACTTCAGCTGTGCACCACCCAGTGTCACCTATCATGCCTGATTTCAGTTGATTGTATTCTTTTTCTCTTTAGATCATCAGGATGGAGTGATCCATGGATGAAAGGCTCGTGACTGCAAGTGAACTTGTGTGCACAGCAAGTTTGCCAGGTGGGCAAACAAACCTAGAGGATGTTTAAATTCCCTTTATGGATTGTCACTGCAGGGTTCCACATTAACTTTTTCCCCCTCTTGCTCAGTCAGGCTAGATAAATCACTTGCCCAACTGACTTAACTTGCCTGAATTTTAAATTAACTGTAACTGCTACCTTAGTAGACAACAAGTCTTGTAACATTTCTTTCAACATGCACACAAATAAGTAATGCTTAACAAGTTTTTGCATTGCACAAAATGTTTTATTCTTTGAAAAAATGAGTAGATTTTAAGCAGCTAGAGAAAGTATGTACTTTTCTAACAACGCAGATTTACAGTGATAACTAGTCTATACAAATGTTCAATTTGTGCCTGTTGTTTATATAGGTGGGTTCCTCAAAAGCAATCCCTATGCAGGATACCCAATCATCTCATGGAACCAGAGGCTCATTTCATTTCAAAAGGTATTAAAAACATGTTCAGATGAGCACTCAAGCCAAGCACCTGTGTAGACGGGTTCATGAAGTAAAAAAGCTTAGGGCCTCGTGAGCGCTAACCCCAAGTGCTTATCTTAGAAAAATCTTGATACTTTTTTAAACAAAATGAGCCCCAGGTTCCCAGAGAGGATGGCATATGATGTGTGGCCTCTGAGAATCCTCCCTGTGGTTTTCTGTTGTCTTTCCTTAACTGTCTGTTCACTCCCCCTGTGGGTTTGGGGTAAGAATTGACCCACCGAGCCTCCCTACATGTTTTGTAAGGGGAATAACTAGGGACACCGTGACTTGATTAGCGTTTACTCCAAACTGTTCTAAAGATTTAGTGCTTAATGGCCTTACATAGCCTACAAAGGCTGATAGGCATAAAACACCAACCAACCAACCAACCAACCGTCTATTCGCACCCAAAGAAAACTGCTCCAACATTTCTGTTAAACTATCTGTGTCTCCTTTATAGGCTTGTTTTTTGCCTATTTTTGCTTCTCATTTTAATCTTTCGCATTGCATGGAATGACTGTTTTTCCTCCATAACTAAAATAAATGACATGCTTTGTCGCTTGACCATTTTTATTCAAGTTACAACTAAAGACCCTACATCAATTGATACAACCAGACAGATGACAATTTAGTGAGACAATTTACGATTGGACTTCAGACATGCTAGCAACCAATCACGAGCCCTTTCATCTTCCATTGGCTTAGGTCCTGTGCAGCCCCTTCTCACAGACTGTTTCCCTTGCTGGCTGCTGCAAACAGTGAAGACTGACTTAGGGAAGTGCTAAATTGAATGTGGAGTCAGAAAGTAAGTTCTTCAGCTTTGGGTTAAAAACATATTCACTTGCCCAGTCAGGCAAGCTCCAGTGATGACGACTTGCCCGACATGGTTTGATTGGTTTGATTGGCAAGCATTTGTGTCAAGCCCTGCACTGACATGCTACAAAGCAGAAAGACTAGTGTGTGGTCATACTTGAACGGGTTCATTGATGGTCTTCATCTGTCATGAAAAAAATCTTGTCCTCCTGTTTCAGTTTGATGTGGAGGATGTTCTTTAATGTCTGTATATATTTTGTGGATCGTGCTGGGGCGTTGCTGGATCAGGGCAGAGGTAGGTGTGTGTGTTGGTCATCATTTGCTCTGGAACATGCACCTACCCAAACTTCAGTGCAGATATTTTTCTGTGTAGAAATAGCAGTGTGCTGAACATTTTTGTGCATCTCGAGCAAACTGAACTGACAACATCTATGTTGACAGGGGCCTGCACGACGTGCTCAACCTGTGCAGCTGATGCTGTTGCCATCAACAAACTTCAACATGAGGACCTTGCTTGGTGTGCATCTCAGCTGGTATTATGACATGTCTTTACTGAGATGCTCTACATGGTTTGTAAAAGGACTTTGCATGTAGGGCAAAGCTATTATGAAGGCTGCTGCGAACTAGGTCATTACTTGACTGCTCTGACCCTGTTGAGCCTGAAAATGTCCATGCTCAGAAATGGCTCTGTTCATGCTCCAGCACCCCCCACACCTTAGCAGACCAACAATGTTATAACTCCATCTTCAATGGAGGGACAGACCACATGCCTTTTCCCTCGGAGCAAGCCCTCCCTTCCAACGGCCCTGATGTCCCCCAAATGGAGCTGAACTCCCTTGCCTCCCTCATTACTACATTTAATGGAGTTGCAGCTGAAGTTTTCAGTATTTAGTACTGAGACTCGATAAATAAGGAAAATTGTTACTAGATCACCACTCTTTCTCTAACCAGCTTGAGTGATTTTGAAGTCAGTGACCATACATAGCCCACAATGATGGATGAAGTTTATACAGTTTTACAACTGCAGTTTGGGGACATGAACCTAAGGTTGCCTTAGAAGCTGCTGACTTGTCATGCTGAGCACTGCCCCTGGGATAGGTAGTAAAGCACTATGCAGTTTTACATTTGAATGCATGGGGTTTGGCTTGTCCTCAATATAGTGAGGGTAAAAGTAGAGCTGGGGGAAGAAGAAAAAAATTGTCCTAAAGTTAACATGGTAAAAAAAGAAGGGCCAGATTGAGAAAATGTGTGTGTTTGAAGAAATGTCATGTATTCAGTAATAATGATAATAATCTTCATTATGTCTTTAAAAAAAAGGAAATTCTTTAATTACATAAATTACTGTAGATTAATCACTAATCAAACTACTCTAATACTGAAGATGGGACAAAATGTAGTTTGTTCTTTACTTATTTTTTTTCCATGATAAAAAAAGTTTAGGGTCAACAGAAAACAAAATTGGGCTGGTCGGGTTAACCCATTTGTTTTCCCCTCTAATCAGCCTGTCCTTGGGGCATGACAAGATCAAAGTGACTGTAGAACAATAGGAAATGCAGCTGCAATGTCCAGGCTACACTGCAAAGCTGCCGTGTCCACACTACACTGCAGAGCTGCCATCCCCACACTACACTGCAGAGCTGCCGTGTCCACACTACACTGCAGAGCTGCCATGTCGACGCTACACTGCAAAGCTGCCATCCCCACACTACACTGCAGAGCTGGCGTGTCCACGCTACACTGCAAAGCTGCCATCCCCACACTACACTGCAGAGCTGCCGTGTCCACACTACACTGCAGAGCTGGCGTGTCCACACTACACTGCAGAGCTGCCATCCCCACACTACACTGCAGAGCTGCATTCCCCACACTACACTGCAGAGCTGCCGTGTCCACGCTACACTGCAGAGCTGCCATGTCCACACTACACTGCAGAGCTGCCGCGTCCACACTACACTGCAGAGCTGCCATGTCCACACTACACTGCAGAGCTGCCATGTCCACACTACACTGCAGAGCTGCCATGTCCACGCTACACTGCAGAGCTGCCATGTCCACACTACACTGCAGAGCTGCCGTGTCCACACTACACTGCAGAGCTGCCATGTCCACACTACACTGCAGGGCTGCCATGTCCACACTACACTGCAGAGCTGCCATGTCCACACTACACTGCAGAACTGCCATGTCCACACTACACTGCAGAGCTGCCATGTCCACACTACACTGCAGAACTGCCATGTCCACACTACACTGCAGAGCTGCCATGTCCACACTACACTGCAGAGCTGCCATGTCCACACTACACTGCAGAGCTGCCATGTCCACACTACACTGCAGAGCTGCCGCGTCCACACTACACTGCAGAGCTGCCGTGTCCACACTACACTGCAGAACTGCCATGTCCACACTACACTGCAGAGCTGCCATGTCCACGCTACACTGCAGAGCTGACGTGTCCACACTACACTGCAGAGCTGCCATGTCCACACTACACTGCAGGGCTGCCATGTCAACAGTACACTGCAGAGCTGCCATGTCCACACTACACTGCAGAACTGCGGTGTCCACACTATACTGCAGAGCTGCTGTGTCCACGCTACACTGCAGAGCTGCCATCCCCACACTACACTGCAGAGCTGCCGTGTCCACACTACACTGCAGAGCTGCCGTGTCCACACTACACTGCAGAGCTGCCATGTCCACAGTACACTGCAAAGCTGCCATGTCCACACTACACTGCAGAGCTGCCGTGTCCACACTACACAGCAGAGCTGCCATCCCCACACTACACTGCAGAGCTGCCATGTCCACACTACACTGCAGAGCTGCCGCGTCCACACTACTCTGCCGAGCTGCCGTGTCCACAGTACACTGCAGAGCTGCCGTGTCCACACTACACTGCAGAGCTGCCGTGTCCACACTACACTGCAGAGCTGCCATGTCCACACTACACTGCAGAGCTGCCGTGTCCACACTACACTGCAGAGCTGCCATGTCCACACTACACTGCAGAGCTGCCGTGTCCATACTACACTGCAGAGCTGCCATGTCCACACTACACTGCAGAGCTGCCGTGTCCACACTACACTGCAGAGCTGCCATGTCCACACTACACTGCAGAGCTGCCATGTCCATACTACACTGCAGAGCTGCCATGTCCACACTACACTGCAGAGCTGCCGTGTCTACACTACACTGCAGAGCTGCCGTGTCCACACTACACTGCAGAGCTGCCGTGTCCACACTACACTGCAGAGCTGCCATGTCCACACTACACTGCAGAGCTGCCATGTCCACACTACACTGCAGAGCTGCCATGTCCACACTACACTGCAGAGCTGCCGCGTCCACACTACACTGCAGAGCTGCCGTGTCCACACTACACTGCAGAGCTGCCATGTCCACACTACACTGCAGAGCTGCCATGTCCACGCTACACTGCAGAGCTGCCGTGTCCACACTACACTGCAGAGCTGCCATGTCCACACTACACTGCAGAGCTGCCATGTCCACACTACACTGCAGAGCTGCCATGTCCACACTACACTGCAGAGCTGCCGTGTCCACACTACACTGCAGAGCTGCCGTGTCCACGCTACACTGCAGAGCTGCCATGTCCACACTACACTGCAGAGCTGCCGTGTCCACACTACACTGCAGAGCTGCCGTGTCCACACTACACTGCAGAGCTGCCATGTCCACACTACACTGCAGAGCTGCCATGTCCACACTACACTGCAGAGCTGCCGTGTCCACACTACACAGCAGAGCTGCCATCCCCACACTACACTGCAGAGCTGCCATGTCCACACTACACTGCAGAGCTGCCGCGTCCACACTACTCTGCCGAGCTGCCGTGTCCACAGTACACTGCAGAGCTGCCGTGTCCACACTACACTGCAGAGCTGCCGTGTCCACACTACACTGCAGAGCTGCCATGTCCACACTACACTGCAGAGCTGCCGTGTCCACACTACACTGCAGAGCTGCCATGTCCACACTACACTGCAGAGCTGCCGTGTCCACACTACACTGCAGAGCTGCCATGTCCACACTACACTGCAGAGCTGCCGTGTCCACACTACACTGCAGAGCTGCCGTGTCCACACTACACTGCAGAGCTGCCATCCCCACACTACACTGCAGAGCTGCCATTCCCCACACTACACTGCAGAGCTGCTGTGTCCATGCTACACTGCAGAGCTGCCATGTCCACACTACACTGCAGAGCTGCCGCGTCCACACTACACTGCAGAGCTGCCATGTCCACACTACACTGCAGAGCTGCCATGTCCACACTACACTGCAGAGCTGCCATGTCCACGCTACACTGCAGAGCTGCCATGTCCACACTACACTGCAGAGCTGCCGTGTCCACACTACACTGCAGAGCTGCCATGTCCACACTACACTGCAGGGCTGCCTTGTCCACACTACACTGCAGAGCTGCCATGTCCACACTACACTGCAGAACTGCCATGTCCACACTACACTGCAGAGCTGCCATGTCCACACTACACTGCAGAACTGCCATGTCCACACTACACTGCAGAGCTGCCATGTCCACACTACACTGCAGAGCTGCCATGTCCACACTACACTGCAGAGCTGCCATGTCCACACTACACTGCAGAGCTGCCGCGTCCACACTACACTGCTGAGCTGCCGTGTCCACACTACACTGCAGAACTGCCATGTCCACACTACACTGCAGAGCTGCCATGTCCACGCTACACTGCAGAGCTGACGTGTCCACACTACACTGCAGAGCTGCCATGTCCACACTACACTGCAGGGCTGCCATGTCAACAGTACACTGCTGAGCTGCCATGTCCACACTACACTGCAGAACTGCGGTGTCCACACTATACTGCAGAGCTGCTGTGTCCACGCTACACTGCAGAGCTGCCATCCCCACACTACACTGCAGAGCTGCCGTGTCCACACTACACTGCAGAGCTGCCGTGTCCACACTACACTGCAGAGCTGCCATGTCCACAGTACACTGCAAAGCTGCCATGTCCACACTACACTGCAGAGCTGCCGTGTCCACACTACACAGCAGAGCTGCCATCCCCACACTACACTGCAGAGCTGCCATGTCCACACTACACTGCAGAGCTGCCGCGTCCACACTACTCTGCCGAGCTGCCGTGTCCACAGTACACTGCAGAGCTGCCGCGTCCACACTACACTGCAGAGCTGCCGTGTCCACACTACACTGCAGAACTGCCATGTCCACACTACACTGCAGAGCTGCCGTGTCCACACTACACTGCAGAGCTGCCATGTCCACACTACACTGCAGAGCTGCCGTGTCCATACTACACTGCAGAGCTGCCATGTCCACACTACACTGCAGAGCTGCCGTGTCCACACTACACTGCAGAGCTGCCGTGTCCACACTACACTGCAGAGCTGCCGCGTCCACACTACACTGCAGAGCTGCCATGTCCACACTACACTGCAGAGCTGCCATGTCCACACTACACTGCAGAGCTGCCATGTCCACACTACACTGCAGAGCTGCCGCGTCCACACTACACTGCAGAGCTGCCGCGTCCACACTACACTGCAGAGCTGCCGTGTCCACACTACACTGCAGAGCTGCCGTGTCCACACTACACTGCAGAGCTGCCATGTCCACACTACACTGCAGAGCTCCCATGTCCACACTACACTGCAGAGCTGCCGTGTCCACACTACACTGCAGAGCTGCCGTGTCCACACTACACTGCAGAGCTGCCGCGTCCACACTACACTGCAGACCTGCCATGTCCACACTACACTGCAGAGCTGCCATGTCCACACTACACTGCAGAGCTGCCATGTTCACACTACACTGCAGAGCTGCCGCGTCCACACTACACTGCAGAGCTGCCGTGTCCACACTACACTGCAGAACTGCCATGTCCACACTACACTGCAGAGCTGCCATGTCCACGCTACACTGCAGAGCTGACGTGTCCACACTACACTGCAGAGCTGCCATGTCCACACTACACTGCAGGGCTGCCATGTCAACAGTACACTGCAGAGCTGCTATGTCCACACTACACTGCAGAACTGCGGTGTCCACACTATACTGCAGAGCTGCTGTGTCCACGCTACACTGCAGAGCTGCCATCCCCACACTACACTGCAGAGCTGCCGTGTCCACACTACACTGCAGAGCTGCCGTGTCCACACTACACTGCAGAGCTGCCATGTCCACAGTACACTGCAAAGCTGCCATGTCCACACTACACTGCAGAGCTGCCGTGTCCACACTACACAGCAGAGCTGCCATCCCCACACTACACTGCAGAGCTGCCATGTCCACACTACACTGCAGAGCTGCCGCGTCCACACTACTCTGCCGAGCTGCCGTGTCCACAGTACCCTGCAGAGCTGCCGTGTCCACACTACACTGCAGAGCTGCTGTGTCCACACTACACTGCAGAGCTGCCATGTCCACACTACACTGCAGAGCTGCCGTGTCCACACTACACTGCAGAGCTGCCATGTCCACACTACACTGCAGAGCTGCCGTGTCCACACTCCACTGCAGAGCTGCCATGTCCACACTACACTGCAGAGCTGCCGTCTCCACACTACACTGCGGAGCTGGCGTGTCCACACTACACTGCAGAGCTGCATTCCCCACACTACACTGCAGAGCTGCCGTGTCCACGCTACACTGCAGAGCTGCCATGTTCACACTACACTGCAGAGCTGCCGCGTCCACACTACACTGCAGAGCTGCCATGTCCACACTACACTGCAGAGCTGCCATGTCCACACTACACTGCAGAGCTGCCATGTCCACGCTACACTGCAGAGCTGCCATGTCCACACTACACTGCAGAGCTGCCGTGTCCACACTACACTGCAGAGCTGCCATGTCCACACTACACTGCAGGGCTGCCTTGTCCACGCTACACTGCAGAGCTGCCGCGTCCACACTACTCTGCCGAGCTGCCGTGTCCACAGTACACTGCAGAGCTGCCGTGTCCACACTACACTGCAGAGCTGCTGTGTCCACACTACACTGCAGAGCTGCCATGTCCACACTACACTGCAGAGCTGCCGTGTCCACACTACACTGCAGAGCTGCCATGTCCACACTACACTGCAGAGCTGCCGTGTCCACACTACACTGCAGAGCTGCCATGTCCACACTACACTGCAGAGCTGCCGTGTCCACACTACACTGCAGAGCTGCCGTGTCCACACTACACTGCAGAGCTGCCATCCCCACACTACACTGCAGAGCTGCTATGTCCACACTACACTGCAGAGCTGCCGTGTCCACGCTACACTGCAGAGCTGCCATGTCCACACTACACTGCAGAGCTGCCGTGTCCACACTACACTGCAGAGCTGCCATGTCCACACTACACTGCAGAGCTGCCATGTCCACACTACACTGCAGAGCTGCCATGTCCACGCTACACTGCAGAGCTGCCATGTCCACACTACACTGCAGAGCTGCCGTGTCCACACTACACTGCAGAGCTGCCATGTCCACACTACACTGCAGAACTGCCGTGTCCACACTACACTGCAGAGCTGCCATGTCCACACTACACTGCAGAGCTGCCATGTCCACACTACACTGCAGAGCTGCCATGTCCACACTACACTGCAGAGCTGCCATGTCCACACTACACTGCAGAGCTGCCGTGTCCACACTACACTGCAGAGCTGCCATGTCCACACTACACTGCAGAGCTGCCGTGTCCACACTACACTGCAGAGCTGCCATGTCCACACTACACTGCAGAGCTGCCGTGTCCACACTACACTGCAGAGCTGCCATGTCCACACTACACTGCAGAGCTGCCATGTCCACACTACACTGCAGAGCTGCCATGTCCACACTACACTGCAGAGCTGCCATGTCCACACTACACTGCAGAGCTGCCATGTCCACACTACACTGCAGAGCTGCCATGTCCACACTACACTGCAGAGCTGCCATGTCCACACTACACTGCAGAGCTGCCATGTCCACACTACACTGCAGAGCTGCCATGTCCACACTACACTGCAGAGCTGCCGTGTCCACACTACACTGCAGAGCTGCCATGTCCACACTACACTGCAGAGCTGCCGTGTCCACACTACACTGCAGAGCTGCCATGTCCACACTACACTGCAGAGCTGCCGTGTCCACACTACACTGCAGAGCTGCCGTGTCCACACTACACTGCAGAGCTGCCGTGTCCACACTACACTGCAGAGCTGCCATGTCCACACTACACTGCAGAGCTGCCGTGTCCACACTACACTGCAGAGCTGCCATGTCCACACTACACTGCAGAGCTGCCGTGTCCACACTACACTGCAGAGCTGCCGTGTCCACACTACACTGCAGAGCTGCCGTGTCCACACTACACTGCAGAGCTGCCGTGTCCACACTACACTGCAGAGCTGCCATGTCCACACTACACTGCAGAGCTGCCATGTCCACACTACACTGCAGAGCTGCCGTGTCCACACTACACTGCAGAGCTGCCATGTCCACACTACACTGCAGAGCTGCCGTGTCCACACTACACTGCAGAGCTGCCATGTCCACACTACACTGCAGAGCTGCCATGTCCACACTACACTGCAGAGCTGCCATGTCCACACTACACTGCAGAGCTGCCATGTCCACACTACACTGCAGAGCTGCCGTGTCCACACTACACTGCAGAGCTGCCATGTCCACACTACACTGCAGAGCTGCCATGTCCACACTACACTGCAGAGCTGCCATGTCCACACTACACTGCAGAGCTGCCATGTCCACACTACACTGCAGAGCTGCCATGTCCACACTACACTGCAGAGCTGCCATGTCCACACTACACTGCAGAGCTGCCATGTCCACACTACACTGCAGAGCTGCCATGTCCACACTACACTGCAGAGCTGCCATGTCCACACTACACTGCAGAGCTGCCATGTCCACACTACACTGCAGAGCTGCCGTGTCCACACTACACTGCAGAGCTGCCATGTCCACACTACACTGCAGAGCTGCCATGTCCACACTACACTGCAGAGCTGCCGTGTCCACACTACACTGCAGAGCTGCCATGTCCACACTACACTGCAGAGCTGCCATGTCCACACTACACTGCAGAGCTGCCATGTCCACACTACACTGCAGAGCTGCCGTGTCCACACTACACTGCAGAGCTGCCATGTCCACACTACACTGCAGAGCTGCCATGTCCACACTACACTGCAGAGCTGCCGTGTCCACACTACACTGCAGAGCTGCCATGTCCACACTACACTGCAGAGCTGCCATGTCCACACTACACTGCAGAGCTGCCGTGTCCACACTACACTGCAGAGCTGCCATGTCCACACTACACTGCAGAGCTGCCGTGTCCACACTACACTGCAGAGCTGCCGAGTCCGGTAATAGCTTCAAGAGAAACTGAACCCCACCTCCTCTGCCGTCTCTTTTTGTCTGTTCTTTCTCCTCTTTCCTCCTCCTTTTCAATGTTCACTATAGCACACAGTGTAGACGAGATAAGGCCGTATTACGGTGTATGGCGTCCTCGCCAGCACAATTTCAATTGAGAAACGCGTCTAGCACGAGCGACAGGAAAAGTTGTGTCAATAAACCAGACCTACTAATTCATATGTTAGACGCCATTTACTCCAGTACGCGTTTGGGAATACAGAGAGCAGTTTCCAGTTTTCCACGTTTGATAACAAATGCCGTCCATCTCCCACGCCAAAGGACAATATGATTTTCTAGCGCACGCTGCGTCACGGAGTGAATACGACTATCCACGTTCACCACCTGCACACCTCCCTACTCTCAGGTGAATATCACAAACACGAAGCCATGCGCTCCAGGACGCGGAGCGCGCATTTCAAATGCGCACCATGGGCTCTTCTTGACCAAGAAGAGCCACACAAGCAAGATTGCGAGGTGATCGAATATACCCCCATCGCTGCTGGAGACGCGCAGGCACACAAATGTTACTGAGCGGCAGCCTCGGCTTGTGATACCCGGTTGTTATCGACGAGGCCCACAAAACACACGTGTTCTGATGCGCTCGTTTGCCCGTCCAGACAAACGTCTCTCGGTCGCAGTTCATGCCTACACACTGCAGCCTCCCGATGCTCATTTTTTGACGCGTCGGATTCAACACTGTGCAACATCACTCTCGTCTGCGTGAAAAAGAAATCCGAGCCGTCAGGCAGGTGTATATTGTCGAGTGCATGCACTCTGCTTCACACTTGGAAAACTACACCAAAGCAAGTAATCACAACAGCCTGTCCAAAGGGGGGGCGGTGGGACGGAGATGGGGGTGGGGGGGGGACCGTCTACGGTCAAAGTATGAGCGACGGTGCAGTAAGTCAAAGGCAACGACATACTCTCTTCCAAGTTGGGCAAATATCGATGTCCGGTCCACTTAGGATTGCATGAAAGTCGACTTGGATTTGACTTCAAAGTTGCCAACATAAACGTTGGACGTAGTAAACTAAAGGCTTTGAACGAAGGGCAACGCCACTCGGGCACAACTGCGATTGCTCGCACATACATTGCTCCTGTGGCCTCGATGTCGGTGAAAGCAAACTGGCATTCAAGCAACTTTCCACGCCACCAGCAACTGAGTTGCTCGTGTTTAAACCTGTTCTAGTTTTGGGGGCAGTGGCGTGCCACTCTCTGTGAATCCACCAATCACCGGGCGACTTTAGAGCCTCGTTCTCGCGTTCTCGCGACTATTGCACAATTAAATGGCGGACATGTCTACGGTTCGCACAGAAAACGCTGTATTTGGGGATACTAGAAACCCATCCAAAGAAAATGTAAGCCATGAACAGCATTAATTTATCAAAGCTGTATGTTGAATGCATCAATAGGTCGTGAAAGCTCCTACATTTAAAAGTGGAAATGGAGGTCGACGCATCTACACGCCGAAGCATCTGTTGACATTGTGTACAAAGCTAGTGTTGTCTGATACCACGAATACGATACATTTAAATTGCATCTGTGTTATGAAAATACTGTTCAGATTAAATTGATTAATTAATTGAGGCCCAACCAGCTGCAACAATTCCTGAAAATGTTCATGGCTCATTCGAAGGAAAGTTCTTGTTGCCTTGAGATCCTCGTTGAGGAGCTCTTTGTAGCAGACACGAGTAGGCACCATGCCTTGGTCGTTTTGTCAACCATTCACGAGACCAACACGATCTTTTTCTCTTTTTACTTTGCTCGGCATCAGCTGCAACATCATCATTAGATGACGAAGTACTGTCGCCATCGTCACTCTAAGTTTCAGTCATGCTAGGGCAAGCCTTCGGGGGAGAGATGCAGAGCGTCTTGAGTGCAAGCGCGGGATATTATACGCTTCCATAAATACAACGTGGCGAGAGGTGAAAGGTCACAGTGGAAGCGTGTTAGATCTCATTCTCCAGCAATTGCCTGCCACATGGCAAGCAACCGGCCGCAAGCAACGTGGGCAAGAGACTTTGCGTGGCCTCGGGGTGCGTTAAGGCCTTAAGATGTAGAAACCGGAAAATCCAGTCCGAGTGCGCATGTGCAAAAAGCATGTGCAAACGTGTACGTTTGGGTCGTCGTACTGTTATTGGCAGAAAACGCATTATGTGTGCATGCAAGTTCTCGGGAAACTCATATGCAGTTTCAGATATTCATTGCAATGAAATATAAATACATTGTATACTTCTCCATATCGAACGAATCAAGTGGCTTCGTGCTGTTTATATTCATGTCCAATCCTCGTTGTCAGTTGCCGATAAACACACACGTGAAACGCTGTCATCTTTTCTG
>JAWQFJ010032988.1:0-7500 GCA_034096865.1 Theodoxus fluviatilis
TTCGATTTTTTTTCTTCGTAGTCTCAGCGTAGAAGACATACATTGCAACGTCTTTTGTCAATTTACTTGTTTCTTTTAAAAGACACTTACAATCTCTATGTAAGCTTGGATGTACATGCGGTGAAATATATATCTCTCAGATATGTCTACTCATATCACAATCCAGAGGAAAGTGTTTTTCATCCTCCACTTCATAAAAAAATGGACAAGTATGACTTCTCATTTCGTTGGGGCTGTGCTGTTGGTAATCCGGGGATCATTTATTCCTAATCGGAAACGAATGAATGTATCCATAAACTTTTTAATGGTGAGAATACTGAAGTATCTTTCTTGTCTAAATATATCCTTAAAGGTAACATACCACAAAAATCTTTCACTGCAAGTGTTACGTGCATCCCATGACTGGCGGTACCTGTCCTGTAGTCCATGCCTAAGTTTTATTATTTTTAATATTTCATTCCCCACCACTCTATTCAGCCAAACATATGCATATCCAAAATCACAGTGTATTTTTACCATACAAGACCAATTCTTATTGTCTGGGACACGTGAGTTAACTGAAAATATGCTTGCCTCGGCAGACATTAAAAATAAAGAGAGATAGATAGAGAGAGAGAGAGAGAGAGAGAGAGAGAGAGAGAGAGAGAGAGAGAGAGAGAGAGAGAGAGAGAGAGCGAACGAACGAACGAACTTATTTGTTAGGCCTCCGGCCTGTCACAACGTACATCAAGTTCATGCCTCATCGGCAGGAAAAAACTCTATTGCAATCGCCTCACGACGCCTCTTGAAAGCATGATACAAGTAAACTGCGATAGATTTTATTTCCACACAATTCTGTGTTGATTTCACATTCAAAGGTTTCTCTGCAAGAGGGACAAATGTACATATTTTCTGCAGCTTTATCTTTATAGCGGTACTTATGGCAAAAGAGCTCAATAAAACCTGTCCTAAACTGAACATAAACATTACGAAATGGTTTCTTGTCTAGAGCAATTAAATTAAAAACATTTGTCCATGTTTTAAACTGTCTGTAAAACAAATATCTTTCACTGTTCCATAGGGCTTGAGACCAATAGTTACAATATTCTTGGACAAGTCGTCCTTTCAGTTCTTTCATAAATGTCTGAGTAGGTACCGTCTGGTTATCCCATACATCAAGAAAATTGTACCTGTACAGCAATTTCTTTATTTTAAACGCCCAATTGTGTTGGTTACATGAATTCAACATCATCTTGTATGCTAAAAACGGGTATCGTGAAGTTTCCATTTGTAATATACGAATTCAATACTTCAAGGAACGAAGCACACAATTGATGTACAAAGGGTATTTTCCACATTCTCCATAGACAATCAAATTTGGAGCTCTTGTCGGTAGATTAAGGAATCTTTTCATTGTTTGCAAGTGTACATTCTCTATGACTGAACAATTGTCCAAACCCCATATTTCTGCTGAGTACAGCAGAATACTTGACACTTGCGCATCGAACACCTTAAAGAAGACATCAGGGGTGTAATTCATGAACGTGGACTTTCGAGAGCACTAGTCTTGGACTTTAGAGTCTAGGACTACCGCGTAGTCTGGGACTAGTCTGGGACTAAGCGAGTGTACGATTCACGAACCCAGACTGGGAATCAATAACGCTACTCCCTGAAGAACAAATGTATGTGAAGTTGCCTTCCCTGGCTCCTGCAATCACTCCATTCAAAATAGTTCATTCAAACCCGAGGCAAATAGATAGAAGTCCGTGTCCAGAGTCATTTATGACATTATCAGACGAGTTTCGAAACGAATACATATCATTATATCTGAAATCATCTAATGCATCTAAACCCCCAACATTACAGTTTCCTGTTCTTGAAGTAAAATCAGCACATACAATAACAAAGCAGTCGGAGTGTTGTGTACATATATTTAAAAGCAACTGTTCTAAGTATTGAATTCCACTAGCTTCATCAATTAACTCGTAGTATGGCGATCCTATTGGAGGTATATACACACAAATGAGAATCACATCTTTATCACAATCAAACAAATGTTTACTGATTTTGAATACTAGCACGTTAGCGAGAGAACAGTTCACATTTTCAACATAATGAGCTAAAGAGCGGCGGATACAACAAATTACACCTCCTGATCTACGCCCCTTATCAGAAAGTCTGTACGCTGGTGAAACAAAGCATTCGAAACAGTTATTTAAAGTGGCATTCTCAAAGCTCTCCACAAAGGTTTCAACGAGTCCGAATATATGAAACTGTAACAGGTAGGTAATAAAATCTGGATAGTCCATCTTGCATAGTACTCCATTAACATTCCAGGACAAAAAACGTAACAGTCTACCTGTGTGGGTACTGGCTTGGGAAGCAGAGCCTCGGCCGTCTCCCCAGGTCTCGCCGTCCAGCGCACGCGCCCTGGAAGCGGAGCGCTTTTGGATGACGTCACGGTGCTGCCCCGGGGTCGCGTGCAGTTTGTCTCCCTTGAAGTAGGCATGGTATCCTTCCGCCCTTGCTTCCTGGAGCTGCCTGCGCTGCTTGTCTCCCTTGAAGTAGGCATGGTATCCTTCCGCCCTTGCTTCCTGGAGCTGCCTGCGCAGCTTGTCTCCCTTGAAGTAGGCATGGTATCCTTCCGCCCTTGCTTCCTGGAGCTGCCTGCGCTGCTTGTCTCCCTTGAAGTAGGCACGGTATCCTTCCGCCCTTGCTTCCTGGGTCGCGTGCAGCTTGTCTCCCTTGAAGTAGGCACGGTATCCTTCCGCCCTTGCTTCCTGGAGCTGCCTGCGCTGCTTGTCGGTCCTGTCGCTCGAAACACCATAGCCTTTCTCCTTCAGCTTGCTCCTGGCTTCAATCGCCCTGTGGGTTCGGGGTAAGAATTGACCCACCGCGTCTCCCTACGCGATTCGTAAGAGGCGAATAACTAGGGACACCGTTATTTGATTTGCGTTTACTCCAAACTGTTCAAGTAAATTTCGTGCTTAATGGCCTTATATAGCCTACAAAGACTGATAGGCCGTAACACGCCATCCATCCATCATCCATCTTGGCTCCAAGAATAGCGTATTTGTCGGCGCTTTTGTTCAGGCAGGCGATCAATGGACGGATCTTCTCTGGCTCCGGCTTCCCGATGCAGTGTGCACAGCGAACGTCTCTTAGTTCCAATCTTCCCGGCAGGACATCATCCACTGTCTCTGTGAACTTCTGCTCGCTGACTTTGTGCGTTTCAACATCAGCCTCTGGAACGCCATACAGAATGACATTGTCTCTTCGGTTCCTTCTTTCCTGATCTTCCAGCTTTTCTTCATTGTTTAGGAGCCTTGTGGTTACTTCAGCCAGCTTGTCACTTAGGTGTTCGATATGTTCTTGTTGGACGTGGAGCCTCTGTATGTCTCTGTATGTCTCTCTGTGTCCCTGTATGCCTCTCTGTGTCTCTGTATGTCTCTCTGTCTCGGTATGTCTCTCTGTGTCTCTGTATGTCTCTCTGTGTGACTCTCTCTCTCTCTCTCTGTGTGTGTGTGTGTGTGTCTGTATGTCTCTCTGTGTCTCTATGTCCATCTGTGTCTCTGTATGCCTCTCTGTGTCTCTGTATGCGAGATATTCTTTTTATCGCCAAATAAAGACACATTGGGGTAGATAGAATTATTTATATAAGATAGATAATAATCCATTCCGATATATATATACATTCAGTTTCGTTCTGGCTTTAGTGAATTATATCATCACAAATTTCGTTACTCTAGGGACAATCCAGATAATTTATACACATGTCCAGCTCGTATGGAAGAAATTGAAAATAAATTCCACATGCTTTATGTTTGCCCAGTTTATGAAGACCTTAGATAAAAAAATATGTTTCTCACATTAATGACTTTCGAGGAGTGGAACAAATATTTGGCAGTGACCCTAGCGTAATAAGATCATTAGCAATGCCTCACAACGCAATATTAGCCGCCGCTTCGTCGCAAGAAAGACAGATCTCTGAAGCCCTCCCCCCGCACATGGCAGATACGTTCTCACCTCCACTGACGAATAAGCATGCATATATCACGAGCCCTGATCCGTCGCAGATCTGCCGCCTGGACGACCACGAGCACACGGTACCCTTAACCGGCTTACCACACCTCCACCGTCACCACCACCGTTCTTCCGCGTTCAGTCCTCCTCGCCGGCCTTCCTCTCTACGTTCCTTGCTCTCCTCCACCGCGGTAGCGACCTCAACTCATCAGTCTCCATCATTTCTAGTCCGTGTCCCGCTCCCTTTACCAGTGTGTATCTCGGCTGTTCGTCCACCTTCTCACTCACTATCACCGCCTCCCAGCCTCCTGTGTCGTAAGTAGCTGATACTGACCAGGACCGACGCCTAAGCGACTCACCGTTGACGCGACCTATGTCCCAGCAAAAGAAAAAGCCAGACCTCGGCACCAATCCTGGACAGATCACTGACCTAGAAGAAGAGAATAAGGATGCACCACAGCGAGGAACGAATCACTACTAGTCGTCTTAGTTGGGAAGGCCACCGGCCTGTCACAACGGAAGCACATTGAACTCATCGGCATTGAAAATTTCCACTGCGTCACGTCTTCTTTTCAGAGCGTGATATAGGAGCATTGCTAATGATCTTATTACGCTAGGGTCACTGCCAAATATTTGTTCCACTCCTCGAAAGTCATTAATGTGAGAAACATATTTTTTTATCTAAGGTCTTCATAAACTGGGCAAACATAAAGCATGTGGAATTTATTTTCAATTTCTTCCATACGAGCTGGACATGTGTATAAATTATCTGGATTGTCCCTAGAGTAACGAAATTTGTGATGATATAATTCACTAAAGCCAGAACGAAACTGAATGTATATATATATCGGAATGGATTATTATCTATCTTATATAAATAATTCTATCTACCCCAATGTGTCTTTATTTGGCGATAAAAAGAATATCTCGCATACAGAGACACAGAGAGGCATACAGAGACACAGATGGACATAGAGACACAGAGAGACATACAGACACACACACACACACACACACAGAGAGAGAGAGAGAGAGTCACACAGAGAGACATACAGAGACACAGAGAGACATACCGAGACAGAGAGACATACAGAGACACAGAGAGGCATACAGGGACACAGAGAGACATACAGAGACATACAGAGGCTCCACGTCCAACAAGAACATATCGAACACCTAAGTGACAAGCTGGCTGAAGTAACCACAAGGCTCCTAAACAATGAAGAAAAGCTGGAAGATCAGGAAAGAAGGAACCGAAGAGACAATGTCATTCTGTATGGCGTTCCAGAGGCTGATGTTGAAACGCACAAAGTCAGCGAGCAGAAGTTCACAGAGACAGTGGATGATGTCCTGCCGGGAAGATTGGAACTAAGAGACGTTCGCTGTGCACACTGCATCGGGAAGCCGGAGCCAGAGAAGATCCGTCCATTGATCGCCTGCCTGAACAAAAGCGCCGACAAATACGCTATTCTTGGAGCCAAGATGGATGATGGATGGATGGCGTGTTACGGCCTATCAGTCTTTGTAGGCTATATAAGGCCATTAAGCACGAAATTTACTTGAACAGTTTGGAGTAAACGCAAATCAAATAACGGTGTCCCTAGTTATTCGCCTCTTACGAATCGCGTAGGGAGACGCGGTGGGTCAATTCTTACCCCGAACCCACAGGGCGATTGAAGCCAGGAGCAAGCTGAAGGAGAAAGGCTATGGTGTTTCGAGCGACAGGACCGACAAGCAGCGCAGGCAGCTCCAGGAAGCAAGGGCGGAAGGATACCGTGCCTACTTCAAGGGAGACAAGCTGCACGCGACCCAGGAAGCAAGGGCGGAAGGATACCGTGCCTACTTCAAGGGAGACAAGCAGCGCAGGCAGCTCCAGGAAGCAAGGGCGGAAGGATACCATGCCTACTTCAAGGGAGACAAGCTGCGCAGGCAGCTCCAGGAAGCAAGGGCGGAAGGATACCATGCCTACTTCAAGGGAGACAAGCAGCGCAGGCAGCTCCAGGAAGCAAGGGCGGAAGGATACCATGCCTACTTCAAGGGAGACAAACTGCACGCGACCCCGGGGCAGCACCGTGACGTCATCCAAAAGCGCTCCGCTTCCAGGGCGCGTGCGCTGGACGGCGAGACCTGGGGAGACGGCCGAGGCTCTGCTTCCCAAGCCAGTACCCACACAGGTAGACTGTTACGTTTTTTGTCCTGGAATGTTAATGGAGTACTATGCAAGATGGACTATCCAGATTTTATTACCTACCTGTTACAGTTTCATATATTCGGACTCGTTGAAACCTTTGTGGAGAGCTTTGAGAATGCCACTTTAAATAACTGTTTCGAATGCTTTGTTTCACCAGCGTACAGACTTTCTGATAAGGGGCGTAGATCAGGAGGTGTAATTTGTTGTATCCGCCGCTCTTTAGCTCATTATGTTGAAAATGTGAACTGTTCTCTCGCTAACGTGCTAGTATTCAAAATCAGTAAACATTTGTTTGATTGTGATAAAGATGTGATTCTCATTTGTGTGTATATACCTCCAATAGGATCGCCATACTACGAGTTAATTGATGAAGCTAGTGGAATTCAATACTTAGAACAGTTGCTTTTAAATATATGTACACAACACTCCGACTGCTTTGTTATTGTATGTGCTGATTTTACTTCAAGAACAGGAAACTGTAATGTTGGGGGTTTAGATGCATTAGATGATTTCAGATATAATGATATGTATTCGTTTCGAAACTCGTCTGATAATGTCATAAATGACTCTGGACACGGACTTCTATCTATTTGCCTCGGGTTTGAATGAACTATTTTGAATGGAGTGATTGCAGGAGCCAGGGAAGGCAACTTCACATACATTTGTTCTTCAGGGAGTAGCGTTATTGATTCCCAGTCTGGGTTCGTGCATCGTACACTCGCTTAGTCCCAGACTAGTCCCAGACTACGCGGTAGTCCTAGACTCTAAAGTCCAAGACTAGTGCTCTCGAAAGTCCACGTTCATGAATTACACCCCTGATGTCTTCTTTAAGGTGTTCGATGCGCAAGTGTCAAGTATTCTGCTGTACTCAGCAGAAATATGGGGTTTGGACAATTGTTCAGTCATAGAGAATGTACACTTGCAAACAATGAAAAGATTCCTTAATCTACCGACAAGAGCTCCAAATTTGATTGTCTATGGAGAATGTGGAAAATACCCTTTGTACATCAATTGTGTGCTTCGTTCCTTGAAGTATTGAATTCGTATATTACAAATGGAAACTTCACGATACCCGTTTTTAGCATACAAGATGATGTTGAATTCATGTAACCAACACAATTGGGCGTTTAAAATAAAGAAATTGCTGTACAGGTACAATTTTCTTGATGTATGGGATAACCAGACGGTACCTACTCAGACATTTATGAAAGAACTGAAAGGACGACTTGTCCAAGAATATTGTAACTATTGGTCTCAAGCCCTATGGAACAGTGAAAGATATTTGTTTTACAGACAGTTTAAAACAT
>JAWQFJ010032988.1:15000-29543 GCA_034096865.1 Theodoxus fluviatilis
ACACACACACACACACACACTCACACACACACACTCTCTCTCTCTCTCTCTCTCTCTCTCTCCACACACACACACACACACACACACACACACACACACACACACACACACACACACACTCACAAAGACATAAAAAACCTCCATGTTCAGGTACAAAAAAGTTTGGACCGGCACTAGGCGAGAAAATATAAAAAATATTATATACGCACTTACATTTTGTCCCCAAGTTTACGTTCGTTTGACGACCGATGCAAGTAGAAAATTTATCAGCCAGTCGAGAGATAAGAGATCACGGCGTGAAACAAAAAGATGTCATAAAATATGAAGGAAATGTAGTTGTGTCGTGTTTTGTAATTAACATTTTCATCAGTATATACCTGACGCTTTTTGTCTTGGTACGCTCGTTTACTTTTCATTTTCGACAATAAAAGTCAGTTTTCTTCCCTCGTGAATTTTGTCATTGTAATTTTTATCGCCGATGTTTATGATGATTCTCTAGCTTTGTTGGGTTCAGCCGAGCATCAGAATATCATAAGCAGAAAGGCACACTCGGTCTGTAGAACAGGTTTAACCAGTAATTGACACATGCTCACGCATTCACTCATTCGTGAACGCTCGTTTGTATATGCCTGCCTGCCTGCCTGTGTGCATGTCTGCCTGTGTGTGTGACTGCCTGTCTGCCTTCCTGCCTGTGTGTGTGTGTGTGTGTGAGAGTGTGTGTGTGTGTATCACCTCCCTCCACGCTCACTCACACCTGCAAGCCTCTCTCTCTCTCTCTCTCTCTCTCTCTCTCTCTCTCTCTCTCTCAGGTGCGCGAGCGCGCGCATGCATGCTTGTTTGCGTGGATGCATACGTGGCCTCAGGTATCCCTGGAATTTAGACAATGAATGGAGTTTTTCGCCCTATAGGCCACTTGATAGTTTCGCTGCCATCGTGGAAATGGCGTATGTGAATTACGCACTCAGCCGTTCCGCGTGTAAACATCGGATTCCCGTGCATGAGTGACCCGTTTTTGACTCACATGCGAAGCAAAAGTGAGTCTATGTACTCACCCGTGTCGTCCGTCTGGGCGTCCAGGCGTCCGGGCGTCCGGGCGTCCGTACAAACTTTAACGTTGGATTTTTTACGGACACTATTAAGTCTATCAACACCCAATTTGGCATGATGGTGTAGGATGACAAACCGTACAAAAACATGCATGGCTTTGACATTGCTTCAAGGTCAAGGTCGCAGTGGCCGTCTAAAAAACAGCCATTTTTCACATTTTCCCAATTTTTGACTAAAGTTTCGAGATTGGATACTTGACCTATATATGGTTTATGGGGCAAAGTAATCCCTATCTTTCGATACCAGTTTGATTGACCTTGCTTCAAGGTCAAGGTCACAGGAGCTCTTTAAAGTTGGATTGTATACATATTTTTAAAGTACCTTGACCCTGAACTATGTAAGATTACTCTTCCAAACTTCATAACACTGTAGTACACATGTTATACTTTTATACTAGGTCACTCGTGTCGTCCGTCCGGGCGTCCGGGCGTCCGTCCTGGCGTCCAGGTGTCCGGGCGTCTGGGCGTCCTGTAATCCTAAAAAAACTTTAACGTTGGAATTTTCTCGGAGACTATTAAGTCTATCAACACCCAATTTGGCATGATGGTGTAGGATGACAAGGCTTCACAAAAAATACATTGTGACTTGACCTTGCTTTAAGGTCAAGGTCACAGGAGCTCTTCAAAGTTTAATTGTATACATATGTTGAAGTGACCTTGACCCTGAACTATGGACGATAACTGTTTCAAACTTAATAATTATGTGGGTCACATGTTATACTTTATTTATGAGACACATTTGGTCACATATCGTCAAGGTCAAGGTCACTTTGACCCTTATGAAATGTGACCACAATGGGGTAGTGAACCACTAAAAGTGACCATATCTCATGGTAGAAAGTGCCAATAAGCACCATTGTGCTTCCTATGTCTTGAATTAACAGCTTTGTGTTGCATGACCTTGGATGACTTTGACCTTGGGTCAAGGACACATGTATTTTGGTAGGAAAAATGTGTAAAGCAGTTCTTAGTGTATGATGTCATTGCTAAGTTTAGTTGTTTGACCTTGAAGGTCACCTAAAGGTCAAGGTCATGTAAAGCTCAAGGTCAAGCATGTGAGTCGCATGGGCTTTGGTCTTCTTGTTACGACCTGCGTCTAAACTCGCACGCAGGAAAAACGCAGTAGCTGCTGACAGAGATGATGTGGGTGGATTTTGTGCATTTTGACGTTTTGGCAAAACTGAATATCATATACACTTAATTTCCATAATCGAATGTTGGAAAGTTTCTTTTCTGCTTTAATAACACTAAAAATTGCATTATTGCACTTACCCATTCTAAAGTATTATACCTTTTCTTCCTTCGCTTTGCATTTTTCGTTGAATAACAATAATTTGCTGTCAAATCAAATACTTTTCCATTTATCTATCATTCTATTTTCAGAAATAGATTTTCTCTACCCATCTGCCAAAATTTGAGCTCTTGCATACATTAAAAAGCCCCATTGCTAAGGAAAAACTGTGGATACAGTTATTGAATATTTTACCCCTGATTTCTCAAAACTGCCGTCAGCACACCATCTCTCTTTGAGTGAGCATATAACTTAAACAGTTTTTGGAGTAGAAGTTTGGTTTTTATGTCAAATGAAAGATACTTTTTTGCAGATTTTGCAAAGACTAATACATCAAACTCTCATTTTTGCGAGTTAAGATCCAGTTTGTGAAAATGGGTCACAATTGGTGAACAATTATGATGTACCGACCTCTCTGTGTGACTCTATGTATGTTGGATCAGTGTCTACGACGTGCCAAAGCGAAACAACATGTTTATGTTTACAGGAACTTCCTTTCCCTTCCACCCATCTACAATATACATATTTCATAATAAGCGTATTCTGAGTGAGAGCGAGATGTTCGATCTGAACGACCTTGACCCATGCAGCTTCGATTGTGGATTGCGTTTTCCAGTGTGAAGATGTAGACAAAGCCAGTATTAAGGTTTGAGTCGGTGAGGAGCTCGAGGCTTGATAGTAGAAGGGCGCAGGTATGAGAAAAATCGTAGCTGCTTCCACAACTCTATGTACCCATGGGTAACAGGAGCTCCTGGCTGGTCCGAGGCCCGATGATAATGGCCTGGACCAACCCAAGACCGTGGTGGCAGTGGTCTCTCTAGACCGTGGTGGCAGTGGTCTCTCTCTTGTTTTGTGTGCCGTTCCCCTTAAGACAGGAATGCACGGACCTCACAGGAGCCAGGGTGTAGATTATTTCCGAGATCCTAACTGTTCCGACTTGGTCGAGTGTTCCTCCTCACACAATTGACACATGGCGGTGTTCCAGGAACCATCTGTTTATTGGGCAAAACGTTTGGACAACTTTCATGGCGAGACATGGTATTGACCCATCCACGCCACGCCCCTTTCTCGCTGTAGCTCGCGTGGTATCACATGCAGGCGGAAAAATGGCTTCCACACGAACGCCGACTGATTCGTTACGTTGTATTCCGGACAGCATTTGTGTCTCATTTTTGCCAGACAGTGAGAAGATTTCTCAGACTGTGATATTCAGGGATATGAATAAATACTACTCATGTTATTTAGACGAAATTAAGATCTATGAGCAAGAGGATTCAACGGTGGAGGTGACAGCTCGGGAAGTTGCATTGATGAGAAAGAAATTTACCAACCACGCTCGATTCGACTGTGATATCAGACTGTCATATCAGACTGATAGACAGGGGTATGAATAAATACTACTCATGTTATTTAGACGAAATTGAGATCTATGAGCATGAGGATTCAACGGTGGAGGTGACAGCTCGGGAAGTTGCATTGATGAGAAAGAAAGTTACCAATCACGCTCGATTCGAAGACTTGATCGAGACAGGGGTGAACCTTCGCTCTTCGCTTACGTTGGATGGGATATAATCTGTTCTAAGTTTTGCCAGACAGTAAGAAGATTTCTAAGACTGTGATAGACAGGGGTATGAATAAATACTACTCATGTTATTTAGACGAAATTAAGATCTATGAGCAAGAGGATTCAACGGTGGAGGTGACAGCTCGGGAAGTTGCATTGATGAGAAAGAAATTAACCAACCAAGCTCGATTCAAAGACTTGATCGAGACAGGGGTGAACCTTTGCTCTTCGCTTACGTTGGATGGGATATATTCTGTTCTAATCCTGGAGCTTTGTATAACCGTGCTCTACCCAAAATCTCAGAACTACCATTACGACAGACAAGCATTACTGTACGTCTATCCTCACTCAACCCTCACGCTCCCTCCCAAAATTTGCTTCTTGAAGCCTAGAAATGAATAAACATATGTTAAACAACAGTAATGTTCAATTTCAAATGCAGATCTGAGACTCACCCCCGCGCAGACTCCTTTGTTTTTATTAAGCAGGTTGAGATTTAGCTGATCGTGTGGCCGGCAGCAGGCCTTGATCCACGCCATGGCATCGGCTCTTCTGCTTTTTACAGAGGGAAATTGATGCAATTTGCCTCCTACTATTTTATCGGGATATCGTTGATCACCAGAGCATGTGCCCCACTGGCAGTCAACAACCATTTTGTTGTGGTTGTGCGAAAGGCTAGAACCGAAGCAAAAACGCGTGGTGGAGTCAAAGAGACGCTGGTTCCAGACAGTGCCGTATTATTTTGTGATACCAGTGTGAGCCAGAGAAGACTGCGCTAAAAATAGACTAGTTCCGCGCCAGCGATTGGCTAAGCCCAGCGACCGCGTGGGCCGTGTAGATGGGTCAATACATGTGCTGCTTTCAAGACTGACCCGGCTATACCAACAAGGGAAGTAAGCGGTAATCAACAATGAGGTAGACAATACGCAGTTGTCTCTCTTAGACCATAGGGAAGGCATTCCTAAACACTAACCTTGGTTCCTGGGTTCGTGTTTTCATTTGGCAGAATGGATAGATTACTTATTTTAACTCGCTTTGAAATTACTTCTTACAAATGTTGCCTCATTCAGCATAACACAGCATATTGAATGAATCATATGCCGTTGCAAGTAGTTGTCTTGCTTGAGGGGAAACATCAGATTTATAGTCAAAATGTTACAATTCAGATGCCAGAGTGGGAGAACGGCTCACTAGCCAGGGGTCACGCTAATGTAACCAGTGACTGACAGGGCAGCTGCACCAACAATCAGACTACAGCAGAGGAGGGGTCGCAGAGCGGTCAGCTGGTCAGCTTGCCTTACAGAAAGGATGGGGAAGGGGGGTTGGAGAGAGGTCTGACACACAGAGAGATCTGACACACAGGATAGGGGGGCGGGGAGAGACAGAAGCAGGGATAACTGAATAGAGGATGGTCACAGCAGTTGTACAATACACTTGGGGATAGGTGCACCTGATTACACGAGCATGAGGAAGGAAAGCACTGATAGTACATACGACCAATTTGTTGCAATATAAATGGACATTTTGAGTTTGGTTGGTCGTGATTTAATTTGTATTATTTCATTTTTACTTTAGGCTGTAGTAATATATTATCACCATGCTGCTTAGTTGCAGTTCTCACGGCTAAATGTTTACTAAGTCACTCGAGGATTTTATCCATTACTCGGTCGAAACCGTAATCGAGGTTTTAACGTTAACTGTTGATATGACCCATCTTTGAATTTTGAAGTACATTAATTAAACATACACTGAATGGATTACGAAATAGACTTTTCACAGTCGGCTTCGTCGATTGCGGCCAGGGATGTCACAAGAACATTTTTAGATCGACAATGTCACATTGTCAGTGAATATTATTCCATTTTCGAGCACTGGTCCGAGTCGTGACTCCGTGACTTTTGCAAAAAGCAGCTTTCCACCTCTCAAGTCGATAGCTTCCATTGCTGCAGCCGGCAATCGGGCGATGAAATGTAATTTGCAACATATCCAAAAGGACAATCACACCAAAATAAAGCATTTAACTTGCAGGGCACCATGAGCATTCTCTCTTGCGACCATTAGAGAATGGCGTTGTTTACACGTACCTTAGCAACAGCCAACCACAATCGAGAACTACGATCACATGGTACTGCTATATATACACATTGGGGGCCTTGTGGCCAAGTGGTTAGCGCGCTGGATCTACAGTCGCTTGCGGCCAGTGGGTACGGCGTTCGAAGCTGCGCGGTTCCCAGAGTTGCATCCTTGAGCAAGATGCTTAACTCGCATTGCTTCTCTCCACCCAGGAGTAAAACCGGGTACCTGTGAGGGCAATGTTGGCAAAATGTAGTACGATTAACCCTTGTATGCGGCCAAGCGCCAGCATCGGGTTGGCATACTCCCCAGGGAGCGGAGTTGGTGCTGGTACCTGACTGTGTGCGTCTTAAATGTCTGTCACTATGTTTGTTGTGAGGTACCAGTGAGGATTGATCAAGATGCCCAGTGATCAGGGGGTAAAGTGTAAAGCGGTTTGAGAGCACCGATCAATGGTGGAAAGTCGCTATATAAAATCACACCTTTTCCTTTTACACCATCTGCGGAAATTACAGGGGCATCTTACTTCTCTCAATCGCAGTAAAGATCTTCGCTCGAATCATCCTTAATAGACTTGCTGCTGCCTCTGAGCAGAACCTCCCTCAGGCCCAATGTGGCTTCAGGCCAGCCCGAAGCACCGTACATGTAGACATGATCTTTGCCTTGAGACAGCTGCGTGAAAAATGCATCGAGCAAAATATGCTCCTTTGCTCTGTCTTCATCGATCTCACATTCGACACTGCAAACAGAGATGCTCTCTGGACACTCATGGAGCGAATCGGATGCCCGGAGAAATAGCCCTATGTGAAGATTGTCCAGCTAGTTCATGAAGACATGACTGGTCAGGTCCTCTCCAGTGGGGCCACGACGGAAGCTTTTAAGGTGAACAACGGGATAAAGCAGGGCTGCGAATTGGCGCCGGTCCTCTTTGGCATTTTCTTCTCCCGCATGTTGTCTCACGCAGTCTGCGACCTGAAGAAAGGGTCGTACATCAGATACCGACTAGACGGCTTCGTTTATAACCTTCATAGATTCAGTGCCAAGACCAAATGCATCCATGATCTCCTCCAGGAAGCCCTCTTCGCCGACGACTGTGCGCTGATGGCTACTCAACTTCAGACCTACAGCTCATGCTGGACCGTCTAACAATTAGTCTTGGCAAGACCGAAGTCTCTACCAGTACCAGCTTGCACCAACCCCCCTCCACCGGCCTGCCCCAGGCACCAACACCCCTCCACCGACCAGTGCAATAGATGGTACCCAGCTTTCAAACACCAAGAGCTTCTAATATCTTGAAAGTACCATCTCAAGCGATTGCTCCTTGGATAGTGAAATTGCAGCTAAATTGAAAAGAGCGAGCAAGTCAAAGGGGAGACTCCAGAACACGGTGCTGACCCAGCACAAGATACGCCTGTCAACCAAGATAAAAGTGTACCGTGCAGTTGTCCTCCCCTCCCTCCTTTATGGCTGTGAATCATAGACATCGTATCAAAAGCACACAAGATAGCTGGACAATTCTATCTGCGAGCATCCAGTGGAAAGACCACATTAGTAATATTGAGGTTCTGGACCAGGGTGGATGCACCAGCGTGCTCATCAAGGCCCAACTCCGATGGGTGGGGCATGTCCTTCGCATGGAGGAACACTGCATGCCCAGACGTTCACTGTATTGCGAACTTGTGTGTGGCAAGAGACGCCAAGATGGCTCCTCAAAACGCTACAACGACTCCATCAAAGCTAGTCTCAACTGGTGCATGATCACGAAGAGAGTTGGGGGAATATGCCAGAATTCGAAAACCCTGGCGAGCCAATGTCCACCAAGCTGCCACGGACTTTGAGGAGGCGAAACGTCAAAAACTCATCACCGCAAGAGAGTAGCGCCATCGACCTACACCAGCAGCGACCGAGTTTCAGTGTCCCCACTGTCACAGACTCTGCGCCTCCAAACTGGTTGTGGGTCAACATGTGAACTCACAGATAAATTGCTGTGCCGGAGGCCTTCTTCGGACACGAAATGGGCCAACAAGTGGTAGTATACCATCATGTAAAGCTGGAACTAACAAGTGGTCTATCGTCTTTGTAGGCTATGTAAGGCTATGTAAGTCAATTGATCACACAAATAAATGAAAGTGTTTAGAAAGAGCGCAAGTCACGATGTCCATAGTTATTCGCCTTTTGCGAATCGGGTAGGAGACGGAGTGGGTTTTTTCCCACCCTCACTCCACATGGGATTAATTTTGACTGGAATAATTATAGGAATCGATGAGGTAAAGTCACATCTGTATGACGTAAAATATGACATCACACAAGGCCAGTTTTTAGTTCCAGAATACGAAGTCGAAGGGTGGGAGGGGGGAAGGGATACACACTAGAAAAATAGCGTAAAAGTCCAGTTTTGTGTCGCAGCCTGGGAAGATTTACGTGAGTACCCTTTCCTGTTTCAATGCGGATATCGCAAGCATTGCTTGATATCGATCTCGTCGGAAGACAGATTTTTCTGCTATGGAGAATTGGGCTGGGACATGAAAAGCTGTGTTCTTTAGAAACAGCGAGACTGCAACAAACAGTAGCTCATGTACATCGCAACAGTCAGCACATGTACATCGCAACAGTCAGCACATGTACATCGCAACAGTCAGCACATGTACATCACAACAGTCAGCACATGTACATCACAGCAGTCAGCACATGTCTAGGAGACGACAGTTGAACTTGTAAGGAATGCCCCAGAAATGACATTTTGGTGGACACATAAAAACGTTCTCTCACTCTCTCGCTCGTTATCTCTCTCATATCTCTCTCTCGTTATCTCTCTCGTTATCTCTCTCTCGTTATTTCTTTCTCGTTATCTCTCTTGTTCTCTCTCTCTCTCTCTCGATAGGTTTGTGGTGTCTCTCTGTGTGATCTATCTGTGTGTCTGTCTGTATGTTGTGTCTGTCTGTGCGTCTTTCTCGTTGACTACATGTCTGTCTGAAAGTCTGTCTGCTTATTTGTCGGTAGATCAATAATGTATTCGGCCGGTTTTTACATTGACGAAATGATGTGCTATTTGGTTTTCTATTCCAGATATCTTCTGAAACGACGCGTTGCAAAAACGAAAAAAAATCGCAAATTCCGGAAATCTGAATCTGCCAACGCTACGATGGCAAAGAAAAATCTCAATAAACCTTTGGTTAGGTGAGCACGGTAATTTTCTAAGCACTTTAATAAAGAGGGAAATCTCCCCAAGGATAAACAGCGGGGCAAACACTTTGATTTACACCACCACCACCACCACCACCCCCTGCACCACTACTACCACCACCACCACCACCGTCACCGTCACCGCCACCGCTACTGCCACTTCCACCATCACCATAAATAACACCATCACCATCACCACCACCACCACCACCATCATCATCATCATCATCATCATCATCATCATCATCATCATCATCATCATCATCATCATCATCATCATCATCATCATCATCATCATCATCATCATCATCATTGTCATCATCACCACCACCACCACCACCACCACCATCACCATCGCCATCAGCAGCAGCAGCAGCAGCAGCAGCAGCAGCAGCGCCATCATCATCATTATCATCACCATCATCATCATCATCATCATCATCATCATCATCATCATCATCATCATCATTATCATCATCAATCATCAGTCATCAATCATCATCATCATCATCATCATCATCATCATCATCATCATCATCATCATCATCATCATCATCATCATCACTAGATTACCCCAAAATAGTCCCGAGAGATTCTCCACTCCACTTGAAAATTTGGATGTCCAGACCAAGAAAAAAAGAAAGCCGGAATTTCCACAGCATCGTCTGAAGGACGACTGTAGCTAAATCGATTAATCTTCCTATGAATATTCTATTTTGAGCTCGCGTCTTGTGGGCGGCGAAACCGTGTCATTGCTAAATGCTTATGTTGATAAATACCAATGAAGTCAATCAGCTTACGGCAGACGAATAAAGTATTATAGGTGAACTATAGAACGACAGAAGCAGCAACAACTTGAGATACCTACTCCAAGCACCCACCCATCCACCCCGATCCCACCTCTCACCCCCACCCACCCCGATCCCACCTCTCACCCCCACCCACCCTGACTACCACCTCTCACCCCCACCCACCCTGACTACCACCTCTCACCCCCACTCACCCTGACTACCACCTCTCACCCCCACTCACCCTGACTACCACCTCTCACCCCCACCCACCCTGACTACCACCTCTCACCCCCACTCACCCCGATCCCACCTCTCACCCCCACCCACCCTGACTACCACCTCTCACCCCCACCCACCCTGACTACCACCTCTCACCCCCACCCACCCCGATCCCACCTCTCACCCCCACCCACCCTGACTACCACCTCTCACCCCCACCCACCCTGACTACCACCTCTCACCCCCACCCACCCTGACTACCACCTCTCACCCCCACCCACCCTGACTACCACCTCTCACCCCCACCCACCCTGACTACCACCTCTCACCCCCACCCACCCTGACTACCACCTCTCACCCCCACCCACCCTGACTACCACCTCTCACCCCCACCCACCCTGACTACCACCTCTCACCCCCACCCACCCCGATCCCACCTCTCACCCCCACCCACCCTGACTACCACCTCTCACCCCCACCCACCCTGACTACCACCTCTCACCCCCACCCACCCTGACTACCACCTCTCACCCCCACCCACCCTGACTACCACCTCTCACCCCCACCCACCCTGACTACCACCTCTCACCCCCACCCACCCTGACTACCACCTCTCAACCCCACCCACCCTGACTACCACCTCTCACCCCCACCCACCCTGACTACCACCTCTTTGAATCATCATTGGGAATTCCGGCCTCACACAGACGTTTCCTTATAGTCTGTTCTTAATTGACAAATAAATATTGGCTAATATTCACCAGTCTGGGAAAATTACTTATTGGAAAACATTTGGAAAACATTAGGCTACTATTGCGCCAAGTCTTGGCAAATCGTAGCTTTTTAACAGTTTGACAAAACCAAGCCAAGATCTCGCAAACAAAGGACATTTGCAATATGGCATGTATGGGCACCATGCCCATACCATAGGTGTGCAATGGCTGTAAATGTACACGATGCGACATATTTTTCCCGCCATTGTGCTCTGAGGCGATCTCACGTACATCCCGTGCCAATAACAATTGGCATTACCTGTCGATCCAATATCACAAGTCTTGGCAAATATATACCAAGTTTTGACGAAAACCAATGGAGAACCGGATCACTTGACCAAATATTCAGCGAATATATCCCAAGACCCGGCAAATTTTGACCACATACTTGGCCAGCATTTGCCATGACTTGGCAAACACCTGTAAAGAACCTGGTTATAGGTGGGTTTTAACCGGGAGAAGCTTCGGCCTACATTTGCTGAGTTTTCTACTTTGCCTCAGCGGTTTTGGGGTTTGCCAAATGTTTTTCACTTTGCCTCAGCGGTTTTGGGGGTTTGCCAAATGTCCGAAGTTCGAAGCAGACTTTGGCAATAGTGTTCTCCGAAGTCCGAGGTTTACCTGGACGAATGTAGACGGAAGTCACTTAAGATCGCCGTCTCTGCTTGAAAATCTCAGAAATTGTAGGATGGAAATTTCGATCCACTTCGCCCAGTTTGTATGAAACAGTCTCCGAACACAAGTTTGTTGTCCATTTCGGCCCTTGTTCACTTTGAGTACTACACCCACTTGAAATACGCCTTTTAACTCTGTCTGTCACTTTCCTTGTTATGTTTGCAGGTCGAAACCAACGCCAAACACCAAGACACACGAGCAGCTGCGCAGAGCGCAAGCGCCGGGAGGACGCCACAAACCCGTGGTCCGCACTGGCATCTTGCCACCCATACTCGAACCGTCCGTCTCCACCAAAATGAAGATCTCGTCTGCCTCGCAGGCGCACAAAATGACGCGAACTGCCAGCAGCCGAGGCGGCCCGCAGGGAGTTGGGACATCTCGCACCTCCCTGGCATCAATAACGGTAACGCTGCCTCAGTTGACAATCGACAGCAGGTCCAGCGTGACCTTGGCTCCAGCTCTCTCCAAAGGGACTGTGCCGTCCCAAAAGAACTTCTTGGACCCAAACACGTTCGGAAATCGGATTCGGTCTTCGCTCTCAATGGGGAGCTCGAGGTTGCACATCACGCGGTCAGGATTGGGAAGGAGCTTTCCGAAGTCAGGATCCGGTGGAGTAAGCCGAGTGAGTTTCCATCTGTCCTTTTTTCCTTTCCCTACCCTCTGTGGTATGGGGCTGTGGGATAGACCCATTGCGTCTTTCCATGGAAGTCCTGCTAATACGGGGGTTCTCCTAGCTTGCACCGGGAAGACCTGCTAATACGGGGGTTCTCCTAGCTTGCACCGGGAAGTCCTGCTAATACGGGGGTTCTCCTAGCTTGCACCGGGAAGTCCTGCTAATACGGGGGTTCTCCTAGCTTGCACCGGGAAGTCCTGCTAATACGGGGGTTCTCCTAGCTTGCACCGGGAAGTCCTGCTAATACGGGGGTTCTCCTAGCTTGCACCGGGAAGTCCTGCTAATACGGGGGTTCTCCTAGCTTGCACCGGGAAGTCCTGCTAATACGGGGGTTCTCCTAGCTTGCACCGGGAAGTCCTGCTAATACGGGGGTTCTCCTAGCTTGCACCGGGAAGACCTGCTAATACGGGGGTTCTCCTAGCTTGCACCGGGAAGTCCTGCTAATACGGGGGTTCTCCTAGCTTGCACCGGGAAGTCCTGCTAATACGGGGGTTCTCCTAGCTTGCACCGGGAAGTCCTGCTAATACGGGGGTTCTCCTAGCTTGCACCGGGAAGTCCTGCTAATACGGGGGTTCTCCTAGCTTGCACCGGGAAGTCCTGCTAATACGGGGGTTCTCCTAGCTTGCACCGGGAAGTCCTGCTAATACGGGGGTTCTCCTAGCTTGCACCGGGAAGTCCTGCTAATACGGGGGTTCTCCTAGCTTGCACCGGGAAGTCCTGCTAATACGGGGGTTCTCCTAGCTTGCACCGGGAAGTCCTGCTAATACGGGGGTTCTCCTAGCTTGCACCGGGAAGACCTGCTAATACGGGGGTTCTCCTAGCTTGCACCGGGAAAGTCCTGCTAATACGGGGGTTCTCCTAGCTTGCACCGGGAAGTCCTGCTAATACGGGGGTTCTCCTAGCTTGCACCGGGAAGTCCTGCTAATACGGGGGTTCTCCTAGCTTGCACCGGGAAGACCTGCTAATACGGGGGTTCTCCTAGCTTGCACCGGGAAGTCCTGCTAATACGGGGGTTCTCCTAGCTTGCACCGGGAAGTCCTGCTAATACGGGGGTTCTCCTAGCTTGCACCGGGAAGTCCTGCTAATACGGGGGTTCTCCTAGCTTGCACCGGGAAGTCCTGCTAATACGGGGGTTCTCCTAGCTTGCACCGGGAAGTCCTGCTAATACGGGGGTTCTCCTAGCTTGCACCGGGAAGTCCTGCTAATACGGGGGTTCTCCTAGCTTGCACCGGGAAGTCCTGCTAATACGGGGGTTCTCCTAGCTTGCACCGGGAAGTCCTGCTAATACGGGGGTTCTCCTAGCTTGCACCGGGAAGTCCTGCTAATACGGGGGTTCTCCTAGCTTGCACCGGGAAGTCCTGCTAATACGGGGGTTCTCCTAGCTTGCACCGGGAAGTCCTGCTAATACGGGGGTTCTCCTAGCTTGCACCGGGAAGTCCTGCTAATACGGGGGTTCTCCTAGCTTGCACCGGGAAGTCCTGCTAATACGGGGGTTCTCCTAGCTTGCACCGGGAAGTCCTGCTAATACGGGGGTTCTCCTAGCTTGCACCGGGAAGTCCTGCTAATACGGGGGTTCTCCTAGCTTGCACCGGGAAGTCCTGCTAATACGGGGGTTCTCCTAGCTTGCACCGGGAAGTCCTGCTAATACGGGGGTTCTCCTAGCTTGCACCGGGAAGTCCTGCTAATACGGGGTTCTCCTAGCTTGCACCGGGAAGTCCTGCTAATACGGGGGTTCTCCTAGCTTGCACCGGGAAGTCCTGCTAATACGGGGGTTCTCCTAGCTTGCACCGGGAAGTCCTGCTAATACGGGGGTTCTCCTAGCTTGCACCGGGAAGTCCTGCTAATACGGGGGTTCTCCTAGCTTGCACCGGGAAGTCCTGCTAATACGGGGGTTCTCCTAGCTTGCACCGGGAAGTCCTGCTAATACGGGGGTTCTCCTAGCTTGCACCGGGAAGTCCTGCTAATACGGGGGTTCTCCTAGCTTGCACCGGGAAGTCCTGCTAATACGGGGGTTCTCCTAGCTTGCACCGGGAAGTCCTGCTAATACGGGGGTTCTCCTAGCTTGCACCGGGAAGTCCTGCTAATACGGGGGTTCTCCTAGCTTGCACCGGGAAGTCCTGCTAATACGGGGGTTCTCCTAGCTTGCACCGGGAAGTCCTGCTAATACGGGGGTTCTCCTAGCTTGCACCGGGAAGTCC